>PVLC010028159.1:0-21266 GCA_004027655.1 Graphiurus murinus
TGGGGATTGAACTCAGGGGCATTCTACCTCCGAGCTATACCCCCAGCCCCATTTTTTATTCTTTATTTTGAAACCGAGTCTCACTAAGTTGCGGAGTGCCTCACTAGGTAGCTGAGGCTGGCCGCGAACCCGGATCCTCCGGTCTCAGCCTCCCGAATGCTGGGATTACAAGCGTGCGCCACCACGCCCGGCTTACTTGTGGGTTCTTTATTTTTATCTTTTGGTATGGAGGCTGAACCCAGTACCAAAAGTATGCCTGGCTGGGTTTGTTTGTTTATTTATTTATTTTGTGGTACTGGGGACGGAACCTGGGGGTATTCTACCTCTGAGCTACAGCCCTAGCTCTATTTTTTATTCTTTATTTTGAAACCAAGTCTCACTAAGTTGCAGAGTGCCTCACTAGGTAGCTGAGGCTGGCTGCGAACCCAGATCCTCCAGTCTCAGCCTCCCAAATACTGGAATTGCGCCACCACGCCCGGCTTGTTTTTTTATTTTTAGCATACTCTATCCCTAGTGTTTTATATGCAAAACTATGCAGGGAGTCAAGAGACCTGGATTTGCATCGAGGCTCTGCCACTTGCTACCTTAGGCAAGGAAGTCCACTGCCCGGAGCCTCATTTCCCATTGGAAATGGGAGCTGGCATATAGAGCAGCCCCCGCACCTGGGATGTGCAAAGCAATGCCTACTTTCACACCTCAAACCATCAGTCCATGTCAGACCATCAGCCAGTTGCCAAGCTGGGACCAGGGCTATTCTCTATGAGCCCCTTTTCACTGTTGGCCTTGTATCCTTGGGCCAGGAGCTTCACCTTCTTTACCTCAGTTTCCCTATTGGTAAAATGGGGATAATAATAGTCTGAATCTCCCAGGATTGCTGGAAGCAGTCCGTGAGTGCTCAGCCCAGAGGCTGATAGGGGAAGCACTCAATGAATGTTGTAGTTACTCTCTGCAAAGCCACCCCCTACCTCAGGGCCTTTGTTTCTCCTTACAGGAAACAGGTGTCCAGATCCTGAGAAACCTTCAGCGTGCTGGTTATTTACCCACAGCGTCTTGGCTCTAAGTCCCCCTTCTTTCTTTGTGCTCTATGCCCTGGGGGTGGTGGCTGCTTCCAGCAGCTACAGTTAGCTGGGTCGTCTCAGTACTCCCTTTCTGCTCTTCTAGCCCCATCCACACATTTGAAATAACCCCCTGCATTAAATCCCCTTAGTCTGAAATACCTCTGACCCTGAGCCACCTCCACAGTGGCACAGGGAGCCAGTCCTTACCTGCAGCTTCTTGAGCTGGCTGTTGACGGTGGCCAGGTCCCCACCAGGGTCCACATCCTGCAGCTGGCTTTCCATGTGAAGGAGCTTCTTGTCCAGCTCAGCGAAGCTCTGCACCAGCTGGTCTGCCTTGCTGGCCTCGAAGAGCTGGCGAGCCTTGGCCTGGGTGGTGCTCTCCAGCTCCGCCCAGCACTGGCGAATCTCACCCAGCTTCTTCCGCACAGAGGCCGCCAGCTCCGGCTTCTCCTGCATCAGTTGCTGGCCCTCCTGCCCCAGGTGGTTGGATGGCAGGATACAAGAAGGAGGGGCCATTGGGAGGGGCCAAGAAGCATGGCGGGCAACAGGACACGGGGAGAGATGCAGGGAGACAGAGACGGAGTTAGAGACAGAAGGGTGGATACAGAAACAGACCCAGAGATGGAATCAAGCAAGAGGGATAAGAAGAGACAGGGATGTGGGGAGGGAGAGAGAGAGATGCAAACAGAGACACAGGAGAGACAGATGATCATAGAGTGATGGATACATGCCACATGCACACAGAGTCAGGACGATGGGGAAGGACCCATAAAGTCGGGAGAGAGGAAGACATGGAAAGAAGACAGCGTGAGAAAGGCATAGGAAGAATGAATTTCCATTAAACTCAAAGTCAAGCAGACTGACTTTGCCACCATTTACAGAGTTTCATGACCATTTAAGGATGTAAGCCAACCTGGGTGTCTCTGTCTGAGTTAGAAGAGTGAGGCCAAGCCGGGCGTGGTGGCGCACGCTTGTAATCCCAGCATTCGGGAGGCTGAGACCGGAGGATCCGGGTTCGTGGCCAGCCTCAGCTACCTAGTGAGGCACTCCACAACTTAGTGAGACTCGGTTTCAAAATAAAGAATAAAAAATAGGGCTGGGGGTGTAGCTCAGAGGTAGAATGCCCCTGAGTTCAATCCCCAGTACCGCAAAAAAAAAAAAAAAAAAAAAAGAAGAGTGAGGCCACCCAGGGCTGTAGTTCTAGGAGCCCAGCCAGAGTAGGGAGAAGTTCTGAGAGCTCATACTTAGAGCAAGAATCTGCTGGGCCTCTCCAAAACTAAGGTCAAGCTCTTTGGTGCCCCACAGCTACATATATTACATACTAAAAATAACAATACTGGGTTGGAACCAGGCATGGTAGCACATGCCTGGGATCCCAGTACTTGGGAGGCTGAGACACACAGGTTCAAGGCCAGCCTCAGCAACTTAGAGAGATATTCTTTCAAAATAAAAAATAAAACAGGGCTAAGGATGTAGTTCAGAGGCTCAGAGGTAGAAATCCTGAGTTCAATCCCTAGTACCAAAACAAAAAACAAAAAACAACAACAAAATAAAACAACAACAAAAAAACCCTCAAAAGAGCTGGGTATGGTGGCACACACTTGTAATCCCAGTACTTGGGAGGCTGAGACAGGAGGATCGGAGTTCTTGGCCAGCCTCAGCTACTTAGTGAGGCCCTCTGCAACTTAGTGAGACCCTGTTTCAAAATAAAGAATAAAAACTAGGGCTGGGGATGTAGCTTGGAGGTAGAATGCCCCTGGGTTTCATCCCCAGTACCGAAAAAAAAAAAAAAATACTGGACTGAGAGTGTAGCTTAGTGATATAGTACTTGCTTAACATACGTGAGGCCCTGAGTTCAATCCCTAGCACCACAAAAAGTAAATAAAAATACTATAGCAATTAAAACTTCTGGGTGCCTGGCCAGTGTTAAGTACTTTAGTACACAAAAGCCCAGGGAAGTAACTATATTATTACATTAATTTTGCAAAAGAATAAATTGAGGCCCAAAGAAGTTGGCACAGTTCTCCCAGGCCTCACATCTGGTAACAGGTATGATTAGAATCTAGGACTGTAAGAATCTGAAGTTCAGCCCAGTATGGTGGTGCACACCTGTAAACCTAGTACTTGGGAGGCTGAGACAGAAAGATTCCAGGTTTGAGACCAGCCTCAGCAACTTAGCAAGACCCTCAGCAATTTAGTGAGACCCAGTTACAAAATAAAAAATAGGAGCCAGGAGTAGTGGCCCATGCCTGTAATCCTAGTACTTGGGATGCTGACATAGAAGGATTGCAGATTTGAGGATAGCTTCAGCAAGTAGTAAGACTCTCATCACCCTAGGGAAGTCCTGTTTCAAGATAAAAATAAAATAGGGCTGGGGTGTAGCTCAGAGATAGAATGCCCTGAAATTAATCTTCAATAACATAAAAAAAAAAGACTCTGAAGTTCACTTTAACCCCCCCTCAGCCCATCGCCTGACTTTCCATCTTAGATGTCCCAAACGCCCCAAATAGAGGAAAGCCTGGTGGATGAGGTCATAGGAAGGGGTGAAAGAGTTAACAAACTAGAGGATCTGGGCACCATGTGGAAGAGAATTGGCCATTTTACAGATGGGCAAACTAAGGTTTGAGGTTACATAAACACTCTAGGTCACTTAAGAGAAAGAAACTGACAAGAAACTGGTCTGAAACAGACAAGAAACTGGTCTGAAAAACTCAGGGGCATGAGGCCAGCAGGATAGCAGAGGGGGAATAGGAGGCAACACAGGAGTTCCCTAGAAGTCTCCAACACCTGGCATGGGCACAGAGGCCTCCTGCCCTGTTTCTTGGCCTTTTGGCTAAGATCAAGTGCATCCTCACCCTCTCGATCTTCTCCAGCCACTCCTTATTCTGAGCCAGCTCGGCCATGAATGCCTGGTGCCGGAGCCATCTCTTGTGCAGCTTGTGGCTGTCTTCCCGTGTGCCATCGCGCGCCATCAGCATCTTCTCATGGATCCAGCCATCCAGCTGTGCAGGGCAGGGTAGGAGGGCTCAGCCTGCCCCCCCCATCCTGGCACAGTCCCCCATCCCCTCCAGGAAGTCCCAGGTTCAGGTCCTGGGCTGCTAGGGGTGGGGCTGGGGGCAGATGAAGGGATGGAAACATCTTTGCAAATGAGGTTTTTATGGTGGAGGAGGGGAAACTCAAGCTCTTTCTTGGGTTGAGGATGAATGGAAGGGTCCATTCCTCATCCTCAGCTCTCTTCTCCTGAGGGCAGCCCTCCTCTATTCTACAGGCCCCCAAGGCAGGACTCCTGGGCCAATCAGCTTCCTCCTACTGAGAGCCAAATCAACACCCAAACAAGTTCTCCAGCCCGGCATGGTGGTACATCCCTGTAATCCTGGTACTTGGGAGGCTGACACAAGAGGGTCACAGATTCGAGGCCAAGCTCAGCAACCTAGTGAGACTCTCAGCAACCTATAAAGACTCTGTATCAAAGTAAAATATAAGAGCTGGGTGTGGTGGCACACACTTGTAATCCCAGTACTTGGGAGTCTGGAACAAGAAGATCGCAGGTTCTCAGCCAGCCTCCGCTATTTAGTGAGACCCTTCACAACTTAGTGAGACCTTGTTTCAAAATAAAGAATAAAAAAAATGAGACTGGGGGTGTAGCTCAGAGATAGAATGCCCCAGGTTCAATCCCCAGTACTGCAAAAAATAAATAAATTAAATAAATAATAAATAAGGCTAGGAGCTGGGTGTGGTGGTGCACACCTGTAAACCCTGTACTCGGGAGGCTAAGACAGGAAGATCACAGGTTCAAAGCCAGCCTTGGTAATTTAGGGAGGCTCTCAGCAACCTAGTGAGACACTGTTTCCAAATAAGAAACAAAGTTGGGCTGGGAGTATAGCTTGGAAGTAGAATGCCTTTGGGTTCAATCCCCAGTACAAAAAAAAAAAAAAAGGCTGGGGGTGTAGCTCCAAGGCAGAATGCCCTTGGATTCAATCCCTAGTACCAAATAAATAAATAAATAAATAAATAAATAAATAAATAAATAAATAAATAAATAAATAAATAAAAATAGGGTTGGTGTAGCTTGGAGGCAGAGAATACTCTTGGATTCAATCCCTAGTACCAAAAAAACAAACAAAAAACAGAAAAGCAAGCTCTCCAACCTAATTTAGCATCAGCCTCAGCCCCATTCAAATCAAAACTAGACCCTTTGACTCAGTCTTAGCCACTTCTAATAAGAACCAATTCAAAATCTTCAACTCAGATGTGGTGGCCCAAGGCTGTAATTCCAGTACTTGGGAGGCTGAGCCAGAAGGATTACAGGTTCAGGACCAGCCTCAGCAATTTAGTGAGACCCTCAGCAACTTAGCAAGACCCTGTTTCAAAATAAAAAATACAACAGAGCTGAGGGTGTAGCACAGAGGTAGAACTCTCCTAGGTTCAATCCCCAGTACCAAATAAAATAAAATAAAATCTTTAACCCATTCCTGAGGGTATCAAATGAAGGTACCATTTCTATCCTGAGCCCCCAACCTGGCCAGACCAACCCCTGGAACAACCTCCCAACTATTGCCAAGTCTAGCTCCCCACAAATCTGTCTTCCAATCTGGAGTAAACCCATCCCCTAAAATGGAGATCCAGTACCCCTCCGGAGCTCACACGGCCCTCCAAATCCATCCCTGGGACTCCAAGACCACAGTTCCCTAAAGCACAACCAGCTCAAGCTCCCAAGAAAGCCAATCCCTCAAACATAAACGACAAGGCTGACTTCTGGATCCCGAACCAGCCTATCCCCAGACCTAGGCCTGGACTCCCCAGTGTGGGTCATATCAAGCCTCCTAAGCCAACTCCCCCCCTCCCCCATCAACAAAACCAAAATGCAAGCTCCAAGAGGGGGCTCCGCTAGCTAGTCAGGGAAGGACCAATCACAAGGCTGCTTTCTTTCTTTCTTTCTTTTTTTTTTTTTTCTTTTTTGCGGTACTAGGGATTGAACTCAGGGGCATTCTACCTCCGAGCTACACCCCCAGCCCTATTTTTTATTCTTTATTTTGAAACCAGGTCTCACTAAGTTGCAGAGGGCCTCACTAGGCAGCTGAGGCTGGCCGTGAACCGGGATCCTCCGGTCTCAGCCTCCGGAAAGCTGGGATTACAAGCGTGCGCCACCACGCCAGGCACAAGGCTGCTTTCTGAACATCCCTCCCCTAAGGAAAAATCGAGACTTGTTCCCCAAGCCAGAATCTCCCCACTCATGACCAAACCTGGCACCTGGGACAGTTTGCTCCTCCCCCTACTCCTCCCCTCTCCAGTCACAAGATCCTCCTCCTCCCTCCTGAAGAGAGGAAAAAAAAAAAAAAAAAAAAAAACCACGGACTCCAGCTCAGCAGTCCTGGGAGGCAAATGCAGTCATAGCCAAGGACAAATCCCTAGCTGGCCAAACCCCACCCCACATCCCCCAGAGCATGTGTCCCCAGGGGTCCAGGACAGCTTCACACGCCCTCATACACAGGCACACTAGAGCACACCAGAGCCAAGCCAGACGCTGAATCCCCCAACTCTATTCGCAGGCTCCCAACACTCAGGGAAGAGTGACTGGCAACCACAGCCGCAGTGAAGCCAAAGCCCCTAAAGCAGATGGTATCCATTCTCAAGGCAACCCCCCCCCCAAAAAAACGATGCCCCATCTCGTCATGGAGGGCAGACAGGCTTAACAACTAAGAAAAAGACCCCAAACCAGCACCCCTCAGACCTACAGTAAATCCAAGACTTTCATAACCCAAAGCAGAGCCCCCCAAAAGTGATTCACCCCCAGCGTCCAAGGCTGACACACACACCCTGAATGAACCAGGGACCCAAGCCCCCAAAAGACAGAATCCCCCAATCCCAGGGCAAATCTTAGGTCTCCTCATTACCCAGAGAAGAGCCCCCTAGAGAGGTTGAGACTCCCTCTTCCCTCACGGCAAACCCAGACCACCCTAGAAGTAGCCTTGGAGGTCCCCCCTCTTCCGCCTCCCTCCCCGGGGGCCCGGCCTCTCAGTCCCGCCCGCACCAGCACCGCGGACAGCTCCCGGCGTCCTTGCCCCTCCCCCAGGGCGGGGGTCCCCGCGCCCGCCCGCCCGGCCCGCCCCCGCACCGCCCCCGCCCCTCCCTCCCGCGGCCCCGGCGGCCGAGCACGCGCCCAAGCCCCCTCCCCCGCCCATCTCGGCGGGGGCGCGCGCCAGCCCCCTCCCCCCCTGGCGCCCCCGAGACCTGGAGCGGTGGCGGCGTTGGCTGGGCGTCCCTGTGGCGGGCGGGCGGGCACTCGCCCCTCCACTGCGACGGCGGTGGCAGCAACAGCGACGGCTGAGGCTCCGGCGGACGCGCGCCCCCTCCCTCGCCCCCGCGCCGCGGCAGCGCGCCCGCCCGCGCGCGCCCCCTGCCTGCCTCCGTGCCCGCCTCTTTGCGGGGCCCTAGTTGGGGGTAGAGAAGGGATCACCACTCTCGCAGAGCTTCGGGTGGGGGGCTTCTGGGCCATATCAGATCATTACTACTTGGTCTAGGACAACCTCGTGGCGGGGCGCGGCGGGGGGGGGGTCCTGGACCAAATCTAACGGCGGAGAGGGGCCTGAGTCCCAGACCACCTTGACTGTGTGAGGATGGGAACTGGAGGGACCTCCTGAAGCATCTCTAATGGGAAGAGGCTCCGGTGCCCGGCTATCACACGGGGTACGGGATGTGGGAGGAGAGAACTGGAACATCTACAGTTCTTCATCCAGAAAATCTCCAGTGGGAAGGAGGGAGAACAGAGGCTCCAGGACCCCCCTCTAATGGGCTTGAATTCTGCCTATCTTGGCTGTGGGGGAGGGCTATGGAAGCCCTTGTCTACTTGGTTTGTGGGTAGAATAATCTCCCATAGGGCTGAACATGGAAAATTTCAAACCACCTTTTGGTGGGGTGGGAGGAGGTTAGGGACCTGGTTCCTGAACCATCTTTGGTTGGAGGACACTTAGGACCTGGAATCATCATGGGGAGAGAAAAGGGTCACACAGATGGAGGAGCTTGGGGTGGTTCTCCACCTCTATTCGGGGTTAGGAAAATGTTTACTAGGCCATCTGATGCGGGATCAGTCAACAGTCTATGGGATGCAGAGAGAAGCAGAGTGTTCTGATCAGTGTCTAATGGGGAAGGGAGCCTGGACTATCCCTGATTTGGAGAGATCTCCCTACTCCCTACGTTGTGCAGATCTTCTCTAAGGAAAGGGAGGTTGATTTCTAGACATCGTTAATGGGGCAAAAGCTTGGTTCAGAACTATCTATGACCGTAGAAGTGCTCTGGGCCCCAATCCCCCAGCCTCCCACCCCATTCTGCTTCTCTCCTGGAGCAGAGGGCTTCTCATAAATCTCTGAGGAGAAAAGTGAGATCAGCGCTCGTCCCCGCGGGACCCGTAGGCGCGGACGCGCGCCGTTGCCAGTGGTGTCCGGGGCCCCTCCCTTCTTCCCTGGAGCCCGTGGGCGGGCGGATACCTGCGGCGCATGCGCACTGAGACCCGGTTCAGCGCGCCTCCTGGCGGCACAGAATGAGCATCGCTTCGCGACCCACTTAGACGGGGCGTCCCCGCCCCCACCCCTGCCAGGGAGCATTTCCCTCCTTAGGAATAGAGGGACCGCGTTCCCAGCACAGCTGGAGGTCCTACCTCGTGGCAATCTCGGAGGAAGTGCTGCAGCCCAAGCTGGTCGTGTAGCTTCTGCATCCACTGCTGAGCTCGTAGCTGGTTTTCTTGATTCCTGGAGATGTGGAGAGAAGGGCTGGGAAGAGGCCCAAGCTGGGGAAAGCACTGGCAGCAGAACAGTGAGGCCATCGGGTTGGGTAGGGGCAGGGAAGAGGGGAGGAGGAGAAAGCAAGGTGGGGCCATGGGGAAAGGCAAAGAAACATTAGTGGAAAGGAGCCAGGGACAGGCTGGAGAGGGACAGAAAGACACAGAGAAAGAGAAGGGAAGAGAAAGAGATAAACGTCTGGAAAAGAGATTCAGGAGTCCAGAGAGATAACAGAACTAAAGACAGAGTAAGAGATACTCAAGAGAGAAGGGCTGGGGTGTAGCTCAGTGGTAGAGTGCTTGCCTAGCATGCAGAAGCCCTGGGTTCCATCCCCAACATGAGAGAAGTGGGTGAGTGGGTCGGGGAGGGAGGGAGGGAGAGGCTCAGAGACAGAAACTGACAGTGAAAGGTGACGGGGTTGGGGGGACATACATGAAGAGAAAAGACAAAGACCTGGTGAGAGAGATAAACTGACATATACACACAGATACAGGGCCAGAGACAAAAAGATAAACAAAGACCTCAAGAGGGAATGATTGACAGAGACCCAGAGAATGAGAGAAAAGGGAAAGACAAAGAAAGAAATGGAGGAGGGGTGCCGGGGAGAGTCAGAAAGAGGAACTGAGAGCTTTAGACAATAAAAGAGAGAAGGAGGGAAAGTGACAGGGAGTCAGGGCAGGGAGAGCCCAAAGATGGACAGGAGAAAGATGGCCAGATGCTAACCATCTTTCACCCAGCCTGATAGACAGAAAGGGGCCCTAGAGAGGGGAGAGAGAAGGGTGAAGGAGGGGTGACCTGAGAGGCTGAGGTGATACTCCAATGGGGAGGGTTAGGCCTTTGGCCTAAGTGAACTGGCCAGGCTGGACAGAGGCCCCATTACTCTAGTCCCAGGGAGCCTGGCCTCCTGCCAGAAATGCAGGGTCAAACACCTGAGAGGCCTGGGGGAGGCTGGGGTCATCCCATATCAGTTCAGGTGCATGTCTGTCCTGTCAACCCTCTGTCTCCCCCAGGGAGAGAGAAGAGAGAGACAAAGGGAGTGAAAACTGAGACTGTCCTCCCCAGGTCCCCTTCTGGGTCTTTTCTGATCCCCCCAGGCCTTACACGCATGTGTGCATACACACACACACCCCTTGCCCTGCCCAAGTGATTCTCCTTTTCCAACTCTTTGCCCTCACTCTGCTATTACCCTACTGGCTAACTTGCTGTGCCCTGAACAAGCCGCTCCACCTTAGAGCCTTGACTGGCTGTCTGCCTGGAATGCTCTTTCCTCATTGTCTAGTCAAATGTCACCTTCTAATTGGGCACGGTGGCACAAGCCTGTAATCCCAGTACTTGGGAGGCTGAGAGGAGGATCACAGGTTCAAGACCAACCTCAGCAATTTAGCAAGACGCTCAGCAACCTAGTGACTGTGTTTCAAAATAAAAAATAAAAAAAAGGATAGGGGTGTAGCTAGGAGGTAGAATGTCCCTGGGTTAAATCCTCAGCATCAAAAAATAAATAAATAAAAAAGTTACCTTCTTGTGGTCCCTTCTGACCACTGCCCAATACCTTCTAGCTGTCCTTCCTTCTTTAATGTTCTCCTCAGCACTTTATACTCTCTAACACAGTGTGTATGTCCCTTATTTATCTTGTATTTCTCCCACACCAAGAGTTACTTTCACAAAGGCAGAGTTTTTGTCTGTTTTGTTCTAAGTTGTATGCCTCATGCCTAGAAAAGCGCCTGGCACATAGTAGGTGCTCAAGAAGTTTTTGTTGAATGAATGAACGCAAGAGGGGCAGAAAGAAAGATAAGAAAAACAAAAAAATGTGGACGGAAGACAGCAGAAGAAAAGACAGGTGTGCGGCTGGAGAGAGAGGAAAATAAGGAGGAGAGAGCAGGAAACAGATGCAGAAATAAACAGATAGAGCCCAGCATGGTGATGCATGCCTGTCATCCCAGTACTTGGGAGGTTGAGGCAGGAGGGTCGCAGGTTCAAGGACAGCATCAGCAACTTAGCAAGACCCTCAACAACCTAGTGAGAACATGTTTCAAAATAAAATAAAATAGGACTGGGCCTGTGGCTCAGAGGTAGAATGTCTCCTGGGTTTAATCCTCAGTGCCAAAAAGAAAAGAAATAGATAAATAGGGGAAAGAGAAAGAGTATGTGGGAGACACCCCTGAAGGCCCCAGAGGCAGGAGCAGGAAGGGCCTGAGAGGAGCAAGTGCAAGACAACTGCCTCCTGCCCAGGCTCAGGCCGGGCCAGGAAATAGGAAATGCCTCTGAAATGTGGCTGCAATCAGTTGCCCAAGCCTTCGCCAGCCTGACTGTCATGCACCATCCTGAGGATGTGAGGAAAAGCCCTCTCCTCGGTAAGGCTGAGAAAGCAACAGGGTTTGTATCCTGGCTCTGTACATCACTTCCTGGCTGGGACCTTGGGCGAGTCAGTGTCCCCCTGAGCCTCCTGCAGCGAAGAAGAGCACAACACGGATGGGGCGGGTTGGGGGAGCTGAGGTATGAGAGACTGCAACTCACCCTGAATCTCACAGGTAGAGGGCCAGGACCAGCCCTGTGGAACCCCAGGGCCCAGCCCCCACCCCTCCCACAGGTAGGAAATGTGTCCCTTGACAAGCAAATGACTGAGGGGGTGGGGGGGAGCAGGTCTGTCCCAGTCCCTACTGTGTCCCTGCCTCACCTAGCACAAAACTGGGGCACATGCCCCCTCGGGGCTCCCACCAGTCCCTGGCACTTCTCCAATCCCAGCCAGGCCCCCATGCCTGTGTCTCCCCGACCCAGGCCCCAGCTCCTCTGGGTCATCCCTGTCAGGTTATGTGGGAGCTCTGCAAGGCAGGAATCCTCTCTAGCCTACTCACTGCTGTGTGCCGGGGGGTGCACCACACAGGCCTGAAACAGAGCTGGGGCTCAGCACACATTCAGCTGATTGTCGTCCTGAGACAGGAAGTCAGTGAATAAATAATAGAATGAAAGGAGCAATTAATGAATGACTGGAAGGGAATGAATGACTGAGTCATGGAATGACAGTCCCCCGGGTCTCTCCTGCTCATTCTGCAGAGCTTGGCATATGCACGTGCTTGAGAAATGTGGGACAAACGTGTAATCCCAGTAATCGGGAGGCTGAGATAGGAGGATCGCAGGCTTAAGGCCAGCCTCAGCAATTTAGCAAGCACCTCAGCAACTTAGTGGGATCCTGTTTCAATACAAAAAATAAGTCAGGTGAGGTGGTACATGCCTATAACCCCAATACTTAGGAGAGTGAGACAGGAGGATCACAGGTTCAAGGCCAACCTCAGCAACTTAGTGAGACCCTGCTTCAAAATAAAATAATTAAAAGAACTGGGGATGTAGCTCAGAGGTTGAGTGACCTTGGATTTGATCCATAGTACCAAAAAAATAAAAAATAAAAAACAAAATGGCTGGGGGTGTGGTTCAGAAGTACAATGTACCTGGGTTGGGTCCCTAACACCAAAAAGAATAGAAAAAAGAAATGTGGGAAGCCAGGCATGGTGGCGCACGCTTGTAATCCCAGCATTCAGGAGGCTGAGACTGGAGGATCCGGGTTCGTGGCCAGCCTCAGCTACCTAGTGAGGCACTCCGCAACTTAGTGAGACCATATTTCAAAACAAATAATAAAAAATAGGACTGGGGGTGTAGCTCAGAGGTAGAATGTCCCTGAGTTCAATCCCTAGTACTGCAAAAAAAAAAAAAAAAATGTGGGATAGAGGAAGGGCAGGCCCAGGCCTGGAGAGGGTAACACCAGATGGTATGTTTACATCCTCGGGGCCAGGATCCCCGGAACAGTTTCCTTTAGACACCCCCAGCCTGGACTCAGATGAATTTGGAGGGGAAGAACGGCTAAATGACAGGTATGCATGACATCAGGAGACAGGAAGACAGAAGGGGCACTGGGCCTTCTTCCAGCCTTGATCATGCTGCAGAGGGCTAGAGAAGAGAAGGCTGGGGCAACCAGGGGACAGGACACGGTGACAGTAGCAAGAGAAAAAGAGCTGGGCCTGAAGGAGCCCCTAGAAAGGTCTCTACATGAGGGCGGCTGGGATGGGGCAGTGGTGCTATTCTGCTCTGTGTGCCGTAGTGTCAGCACACCATAGATGCTCAGTAAATGGCTGTGCTTGATTAGGGCAAGGACAGAGAGGGTGGTGGTGACAGAAGCAGGGAATAAGGTACAGAAGAAGCAAGACAGAGACATAGACACACACCAGGAACATCACCGGCCCCTCTGAAAAGCTGAAGCACACCGTGTGCCTGACCTGTAGCTAAGGTAGCTGGGGAGGTTGGGGCTCCCAGGGACTGTCCAGAACAGCAAGGCAGATGTGGGGGCATCTAAGGCAATGTCTTTTTTTTTTTTTTTTTAGTACTGGGGATTGAACCCAGGGGCATTCTACCTCCGAGTTCCATCCCCAGCCCTATTTTTTTGTTCTTTATTTTGAAACAGGGTCTCACTAAGTTGCAGAGGACTTCACTAAGCAGCTGAGGCTGGCTGCAAACCCAGATCCTCCTGTCTCACTGTCTCAGACTCCCAAGTATTGGGATTACAAGCATGCACCACACCCGGCTTTTTTTTTTTTTTTTTTTTTTTTTTTTTCTGTACTGGGGATGAAACCAGGGGCCATTCTACCACTGAGCTACACCCTCAACCCATTTTATTTTATTTGTAGTACTGGAGATTGAACTCTGGGACATTCTGCTCTGAGCTACACCCCCATCCCTATTTTATACATTTTTTAAACAATTTGAAACAAGGTCTAAGTTGTGGAGGGCCTCAATAAGTTGCTGAGGCTGGCTGAGAACCTGCAATTCTCCTGTCTCAGCCTCCCAAGTACTAGGATTATAGGCATGAGCCCTTTCACCTGGATTTATTTTATTATTTGTTTTGTGGTACTGGGGATTGAACCCAGGGGCTACACTCTCATCCCTTTTTTGTTTTGAAACAGGGTCTCCCCTAGGTTGCTGAGAGTCTCACTAAGTTGCTGAGGCTGGCCTCAAACCTGCAATCCACCTGTCTCAGTCTCCCAAGTACTGAGACAGGTGTGCACCACCATGCCCAGCCTTTTCATTTTATTTTGAGACAGAGTCTTGCTAAGTTGCCCAAGCCAGCCTTGAACTTGCTATCCTCCTGCCTCAGCCTCCTGAGTGCTGGGATGACAGGCTTGTACCACCTCACCCAGCTGATGTGTTCACATTCTAACCACAGGTCCAGCTTTCTCACTCAGGGCTGGCTTGCAAGAGAAACTTTGCATTGTATATCCTCTGTATCTTTTTGGTTTGTAACTTCCAGTTACCTTTTTACAAACTATCCATTTAAGTAAAATTTAAAACAATATGAGCCGGGCGTGGTGGCGCATGCTTGTAATCCCAGCATTCGGGAGGCTGAGACCTGAGGATCCCGGTTCGCGGCCAGCCTCAGCTACCTAGTGAGGCACTCTGCAACTTAGTGAGACTCGGTTTCAAAATAAAGAATAAAAAATAGGCCTGGGGGTATAGCTCAGAGGTAGAATGCCCCTGAGTTCAATCCCCAGTACTGGGAGAAAAAAAAAAAACAATATGGAATTAAATAGAAATCAGAGAAGAACAGAGCAACAGAAAAACCTAGATGGAAAAGACAGGGACCCTGGGCCAGCACCCCATCTTCTTCCTCCACCCACCCCCTTGCCAAGGCCCCACCCTCCACACCCCTGGAGCCTGGGGGACCTACTTTTCCAGCAGCCGGGTCACAGCCTCCTGGGCCTGCTCCCAGTAGGCATTGCCCTGCCTCAGCAGGCCCTCCGCAGCCTGCACAGCCACCTGCATCTTTTGCTGGTTCAGCTCCATTGTGGTGAGAAAATCCCGGTGCCGCTTCATGGCCTCCTCCACTGACTCCACTGTGCCTGGGAGCTCTGCGCCAGACAGAGCCACCTCCTGGGAAGGGGGAGGGGCACACGGGTCAGCCCCATGACATTCTGACATTCCAGCCAGGCGTGACTCTCCTCCCCCATGCCAGTACAGAACATGCTAGGCATGGCCCTGCCAGTCTGTCCCTCTGGATTCCCCCATAGCTGGCTCCTTTCTATCAGCCCCCACCCCAGTAATATCCCTTCACCCTGCTGTATTATTTCTCATAGCATATACCTGATGTGATATTATACATACATTTGCCTGCTTATTATCTCCCCCCTGACCCACCCACACACATGCACTTGAATGTCAGCCATATAAAGGTGGGATTTTGTGATTTTTTTTTTTCTGAGATACGCCCAGCACCAAGACAGTGCCTGGCATAGAGGGGACACTTAGGAAATATTTGGTTAACTGATAAGGACTGAATTGGGTGCTATGTGACCTCAAGGGAATTCTTTCCTTCAGTGGGGTTAGTTTTCAACCCAATAAAGTAAGTTAATCAGAAATGATCTCTTAAAAAAGCCGGGCGTGGTGGCGCATGCTTGTAATCCCAGCATCTGGGAGGCTGAGACTGGAGGATCCGGGTTCGTGGCGAGCCTCAGCTGCTTAGTGAGGCCCTCCACAACTTAGTGAGACCCTGTTTCAAAATAAAGAATAAAAAACAGGGCTGGGGCCGGAGCTCGGAGGTAGAATGCCCCAGGTTCCATCCCCAGTACCGCAAAAAAAAAAAAAAAAAAAAATCTCTTAAGGCCACTTTGGCTCCATATTTAGTAAGTTTGTGATTCAAAGGCTTTCTGTCACCTCCCCCCATAGCCCCTGAGCTGGGCCAGCATTGCCTAGATAACCAGAACAAGTGGTCACCTAAGAGGACCCCCAAACATTGGCACTTCTTCTTGGACAATGGGCAAACTGGGTATACTATTGCTCAATTTCTCATACTTGGTTCCCCTCCCAGAATGATCCCCAAACTGGACCTACTGTCTTCAGATAATCACCACCCCTGGTTCCTCAAACTACAAACAGTCACCTTCTCCAGCTGTCATCCACAGTAATGCAGAGTTTGCTAAGGTGGGCACCTACAACCACATATCCTATCATCAATTCAGATCCCTGTGACCTCTCACCTGTTATCTACCTCTGTAATCTAAATCGTTTATCTATCCCAAGATCTTTTTTGAACTCCATTTAACTCCATCACTAGCCAACCTCATATTCTTATTTCCAAACAAATAACCCACATACCCAGGGAACGTCTCTATTAAATACCCAAATGCATTACTCATTTGGGATCAGTCACAAACTATCACCTCCAATAAGATACCACCCAGCAGGGCGTGGTGGCCTACACCTGGAATCCCAGCACTTGGGAGGCTGAGATGGAGGATGGCAGGTTTGAGGCCAGCCTCAGCAATTTAGGGAAACTCTCAGCAACCTAGTGAGACCCTGTTTCAAAAAAAAAGGGGGGGGGGTGGAGTATAGCTCTGAGGTAAATGCCACTGGGCTCAATCCCCAATATTCCTCCATCCCACATAATCCTCAAATTGTTACACACACTCCCACATACACTAGACAAACCAAAACCCAGACTTTCAGATAAATGGGTACCCATCCCCCAATTCCCATCAACCTCAAATAAGCCATGAACCCAGTAGTCCCGGCAAACAGGCCTCCCAAGTGTTTCCATTTCCTGCCCCACAGTGCTCCACCGCCCTGGAGTGCATCCTGCGCCCCTCTAGCAAGCACCTGATTGCGCAGCACCACCAGTGCCTGGCGCAGGTCTCGCAGAAAGAGCTGGTAGACATGCGCCTGGACCAGCGCCTCCCGGCGCGCTTCCCACAGGCCAAGCAGTTTGTGCCAGCCAAGTTCGAGGTGTGGCAGCCACTCGTCCAGCGCCAGGCCGGGACCCAGCTCGGCGCCGTCGGCTGCCAGGAGCGCCTCGCTGGCCGCCACGATGCGCGCATAGTCCTCCTCGCGCTGGTCCACCTCCTCCTTGAGCGCCGCGTGGCGTGTCAGCAGCGCAACCGCCTCTTCCAAGCTGTTGGGCAGGGGCCCCTCGCCGCCGCCCGCCGCCTCCTGGGCACGCACGAGCCAGTCCAGGAAAGCATCCAGATCGTGCAGGAAACGCTGCAGGCGCCCGGCCGCCGCCACCGCCTCACCGCAGGCCTGAGCGGCACTGGCCAGCGCGCCCCACTCAGCTCCCAGCTCCTCTGCGCCCTGATGCAGCCGCGTCGCCTGCGCGGGGAAGCGCGCAGCCAGCAGGGCGGCCTCCTCCAGAAGGGCTGCCTGGCGTGGCTCGAGCGCTTGCAAAGCGGCCTCTAGGCCGCTGAGTCGCCATTGCAGGGCGCCGCCCGCGCGAGGCGCGCTCTCCACCGCTCGTCGCTTCTCGCGAACCTGGGCGCGCACCTCGGCCACCTCCAGCACGTGGTTCTCCACCAGCAGGACCGCGCTCATCTCCTCTTTGCGCTGTTCCACCAGCTCTACGATTCGGTTCCACCTGCCCAGGGGAAAGAGGGCTACTTGAGGAGGATTAAGGACTCTTCGTGAGCGTGGAGTAGAATCTAGTTCCTGGCCACCCAGCCACTGTGTGACCTTGGAAAGTCACTTTCTCTCATTGAGCCCACCCAGCACATTCGCTTAGAAGAGCGATTCCCAACGTGCAATAGAGAGGAGGTCAGACAAGCCGGGCCGGGCGGCGTGGTGGCGCACGCTTGTAATCCCAGTACTTGGGAGGCTGAGACTGGAGAATCCCGGTTTGCGGCCAGCCTCGGCTACTTAGTGAGGCCCTCGGCAACTTAATGAGACCTTGTTTCAAACTAAAGAATAAAAAATAGGACTGGGGGTGTAGCTCAGAGGTAGAATGCCCCTGGGTTCAATCCCCAATACCTACCCCGCCCCCCAAAAAAGGAGGTCAGACTATCTTCATAGTAATACTAGGATGCTAGTGCCTTTTCATCATCTTTCTCTCCCCGGTGTTCAGAGGAGTTTTCCAGAGACCGCATGCCACAGAATGAACACAGAAGCAGACCTGACAGCCCAGCTACCTCCTCTTAAGCCAGACACCAACAAGATTTGCAAAACAATGTGATTGTTTTCTCTACATTCTCTGTTTGGTAAAACAGTTACTTTTGCCTGGCATGGTGGAGCATCCTGTAATTCCAGTACTTGAGAGGCAGAGACAAGAGGAATGCAGGTTTAAGGACAGCCTCAGCAAGTAAGGAGACGCTCTGTAACCTAGCAAGACCCTGTTTCAAAAGAAAAGATAAACCGGGCATGGTGGCACATGTTTGTAATCCCAGCATTTGGGAGGCTGAGACCAGAGGATCCAGGTTTGCGACCAGCCTCAGCTGCTTAGTGAGGCCCTCCGCAACTTAGTAAGACCCGGTTTCAAAATAAAGAATAAAAAATAGGGCTGGAGCTATAAAAAATAGTAGCTCGGAGGTAGAATGCCCCCAGGTTCCATCCCCAGTACCACAGACGAAGAAGAAAAAGAAGAAGAAGAAGAAGAAGAAGAAGAAGAAGAAGAAGAAAGAAAAGAAAAGATAAAATTGGGCTGGAGGTAGAAGGTACCTGAGTTCAATCCCTAGTACCACCAAAAATGAATAAATTAATTACATAAGCCAGGCATGGTGGCACACACCTGTAATCCCAGTACTTGGGAGGCTGAGACAGGAGGATCACAGGTTAGCCACCAGCCTCAGCTACTTAGTGAAGCCCTCTGCAACTTAGTGAGACCCTGTTTCAAAATAAAGAATTAAAAATAGGACTGAGGGGTGTAGCTCGGAGGTAGAATGCCCCTGAGTTCCTGAGTTCAATCCCCAGTACCACAAAAAAAAAAAAAAAAAGAACCCCAGCTCTGGATTCAGGTAGAACTGGATTTGACTTACTTATTAGATTGGTAATTTTGCATAAAGATTTCAACTCTTTGGGTTATTTATTTATTTATTTTTTGGAGACAGGCTCTCACTATATTGCCTAGACTGGCCTTGAACCCCTGGGCTCAAGTGATCCTCCTGCCTCAGCCTCCAGAGTCACTGATTAAATGTGTGTACCTCTACACCCAGCTGGATTTCAGCTCTTTGGATCTATGTCTTCATCTTCCAACACACACACACTGGAAGGTAGTGTTCCAAAAGGAACGAATATTAATTTGTTACTATTCTCAAAGTACTCTAAATCCTGGAGCTTTACAATGGAAATTGAGATATTGGAAGATAAAATGCTTGGAAAGCCTCCTGGCAGATAGTGGATACACAATAAATCCTTTCTGAACAAATCAGTGAACAGCCAACTGAAATGCATTATATCATCTCTAGCACTGGCAATTACCATTTTGGGGGGTCAAGATTTTGCTGATTTATCAGGTGGCCATTAACATCTCAGGGGTTTGATACTGCCTATCTTTAATTTCCATGATTGATTGACTATGGGAGGGAATGCCAGGAAGAACTGGTGTGAGGTACCAGGCCCCACCTACCTGCTGTTGAGGTGGTCCTGACAGGAGCGCACCTCATCTGAGCTGGGGTGACCTCCTTCTACTAGCTCCTGGACCGTGTGGTTCACATCCAGGACACGACCCATCAAACTGTTCATCTCCTGGTCCAGGCTCTCGAATCTGCAGAAGAAGGATGGATATGCTCAGAGGCCTGGACTCCAGGAATCTGCCCACTTCCTGGGTTTTTGTTTTTTGGTACTAGGGATTGAACCCAGAGGCATTCTACCTCCAAGTTACACCTCCAGCCCTTTTTATTTTTAAATAGGGCTTCAATAAGTTGCTGAGGCTGGCCTGGAACCTATGACCCTCCTGTCTTAGCCCCCCAAGTCCTAGGATTACAGGTGTGTGCCACCATGCCCAGCTCACCTCCTGGCTCTTATGAAACCACCTTCTCCTGGTCCTCATCCTAGCTCTCCAGCCTCACTTCTCGGGCTGCTTGGCTGGCTCCTCTTCTAGTGGCTGCTTGAATGTTAGATTCCTCTACGCTCTGGCTTGGGCACTCTCGACTTTTGGCACCTCACCCATCCTCACAGCCTCCCTCCACAACCCCTGACCTCCACATCTCACTTTCCAGCCTCAACCACTTTCCTTTTGCACCTGTCTCCAATCTTGAAGCCTGCTGTATACCTCCTTGTGGATCCACATCCGCTGTGAATCAAATGGCCCTCAATCTCTCTCTACAAACTCAGTCTTCCTCTGGGTCACCAGCCTAGGGACAGCTGCACACATCCTGGACCTGACCCCTAAGCCTTGTTTTGGACAGTCACCCAGCTTCTCAGCCCCCATGGCCTGTCTGCTGGGCCCCTTGCCGTCTGAACTCATCTGCTTTTCTGGGTTCCCAGCCACCATCCTCACGCCCTCCCACCCTCCCACCTCATGGCAGCAGGGAGAGCTTTCTAAGCTGGGCACGGTTTCCCCTTGTTTTAAACAATGTTTGGAACATTTGGGTAAGGGCCAGGAGCTGGTCTGTGTTTCCAGCAGTGCCCAGCATGAAAGCTAGAGTGAAGTGGTCATTCAGTAAATTCCTGTTGAATGCATAGATGGACAAACAGATGCTCAGAGAGAGAGAGGTGCAGGCATTGCTTACCCACTAATTAAACACTCATGACTAAGTCAACCAAAAGGCAAATCAGTGCAAGACATCTGTCACAAGGAAGGGCCATGATATTAGAGGACACTTGAGTAGGGGCGGTGGGAGTCGCAGGGGTCAGGCCAGGTTGAGGTGTCTGTGGAGGATCTTAGGTGGGTAATTTTGTGTCAGGTGAATATAAACTTCATGGTAATAATAGTAAATGATCCAGGCATGGTGGTGCACTCTTGTAATCCCAGTATTTGGGAGGCTAAGACAGGAAGATTGCAGGTTTGGGGCCAACCTCAGCAACTTACCGAGGCCTCCCCACAACTCAGTGGGACCCTTGTTTCAAAATAAAACAATAACTGGGAGTTGTGGCGCAGGCTTGGAATCCCAGCACTTGGGAGGGTGAGACAGGAGGATCAAAAGTTCACCGCCAGCCTCAGCAACTTAGTGAGGTTCTCAGCAACTTAGCAAGACCCTGTTTCAAAATAAGAAATAAAATAGATCCAGAAGTGTAGCCTGGAGGTAGAAGGGCCCTTCATTTCATCCCCAGTGGCACAAAATAAATAGGCCTGGGGGGTATAGCTCAGAGGTAGGTGCCCCTGAGTACCACAAAAATAAATAAATAAAATAGCAAATGCATGTGCAATACTCCCTGTACCCTGGGGGTTTTCCAAGTGATTTCTGTTTACCACAATCCTGTGACAGAGGGACTAATATCAGCTCTATTTTACAAATGGGCAAACTGAGGCTCGAGATGTTTGTTAGTTAAAGAACTGTCAAAGAAGTCGGGCGTAGTGATGCACGCTTATAATCCCAGCATTTGGGAGGCTGAGACCGTAGGATCCGGGTTCATCCGGGTTCGCGGCCAGCCTCAGCTACCTGGTGAGGCCCTCCACAACTTAGTGAGACCCTGCTTCAAAATAAGGAATAAAAAATAGGGCTGGGGGTATAGCTCGGAGGTAGAATGCCCC
>PVLC010028160.1:0-21266 GCA_004027655.1 Graphiurus murinus
GGAGGAGAAGGAGGAGGAGGAAGGAGGGCAGGGGAGGGGAGGGGAGGGGAGGGGAGGGGAGAGGAAGTACAATTTGATTTGGGGCCTTGAAGGACAGCTGGGATTTCGTCTCACAGGGATGAGGTTTCAACTCACTTACTTTAGAGGAAAAGATAAGTACAAAGTGCAATGTGTTAAAAATTAATTTGCAGATCCATCCCACATGGATCCTTTCTGGCTTTGGTGAATCAGCCATTTTCGTATGAGCTTTCTACAGTTGTTAAGTTTCATTTGAGACTGAGCTTCAGACCACACAAATTGCCTCGTTAAGATTAAGCAAATATTAAAATATGAAAAAAATGACTAAAAATGTTCCCCTCCTTAGAAAAATACACTTATGCACCCAGTATTTTACCTTCAAATTTGAAGGCTTTAAGTTTCTGGAATCTCCTCTCCTTTCTCCTTTAAGCTTCCCAGGTTAGAAACACCTGCTTCAGGACCTGACTCAGCATTTTTCTTCTGGTAAGCAGAAAGGAATGAATCTATTTGGCCTTCATTATGGATCCTCCACCCATTACACCACTCTTTCTCTCTCCTCATCTTTGCAATCATCTTGATCTTCCCCATGTCCCTCCTCTTTATAATTTCTAACCTCCTTTAACTTATTTCTACATTCCTGGCATATAGTGCTCATCTGCCTGTTATCTAACAATCCTCAAACATCTCCAGAAGTAGGTAGAAATCTCTTATTACCAATAAAGTCCAACTGAGAAGGCACAAAGGGTCTGACTGCCTCCTAGTATTTGACAGTGAAGTTTCTCTCTGTTTCCATGACCCCAGGCTGTTAGGGTGCTTTGTGATTTTTCTAGAATATTACATTGGAATAGAACTGGTTATCTAACACCTGAGGCATGTCATCTTGAATAAAGCAGATATGCTGTTTGTGATGTACTTCTGACTGAACTGTACTGACATTCTGGTATTTAACTCATTAAAAAGACCATTTTTTTCTAAAAATAAGTTGCATTTACATTTTTAAAAACAAGGAATAAAAGGCAAAAACAGTAAGTTTGACAGATTTCCAGTAGATATTTTTTTTTTGCTTGAGATCATATATTTTAACTATCTCTAATATCTAACCAATACTTGACATATTAAAATTGAGAAAAAAAACAGAAGAGAGACTTTCCAAAATTGTGATGTTTGACCTGTTTAGAAACTCATTTATGTTCCAGTTTTCACTCTGAGTCTTACTGTGACCCTGAAAATCTGCATTTGTTTCCAATTTATGTTGTTATAATCCTGCAAAATGTGTTTTTTCAGCACCTTTTCATTTAAGGTTTCAACTCACTTACTTTAGAGGAGAAGATAAGTACAAAGTGTTAAAAATTAATTTGCAGTTAACTTCCCAAAATATTGTTTAGAGAGTTTTTGATGTTTAAGAAACCTTAGGAGAATTTTTGTGATATTTAAAAAAAATCTACTACTTAGAATATAAAGTTGTGTTTTGTGATGAATAAGTAAAATAAAACTTAAAAGATTTAGATGATTCTGAAACTTTGGATCTTTAGCAAGATTATTTTCTCATTTCCCTTATGATTTCAATAACTATTACATCTTGACAGTTTAGTGATGCAGCAGTAAGGTTAGGATAGGCATGTGTCTCAGTATAAATGTAGCATCCTAGGGCTTAACACCTAGTTTGTCTCTTCTCCTGTAAAGAGGGTTGTGTGTTCAGTAAGTTTCCCAAACTCTGTGTTTCAGTGGGTGACTCAAGAGTTCAAATTCCTTTGACTTATAGTTCTATCATATCAATAGTTGGTCTCCAAGCTTCCTATGAATGAGAAAAAAATCATACTTATTCTTCAATGCTTGTCTATCCTCTGGGCACAGGTCATTGACTAGGAAATGTCATGTGACCTTATTTAATTTGTAAGAAGTAAAAAAAAATTGGGGAACACATGAAATATTTAGCTTGCATTATTATTTCTGTTGCAAAAACTAACTCTATAATTGAGTTTTATAGATAAAAGGATTGAGATAGCAGCTTCTTAATTTTATAAGTGATTAGGGTGAAGCTGTATGGGCTAGGATATGTATTCAGCTCATACCACTACCTGTCTTGAACAAGCAAAGATGAAGCACGTGCTTTGTCTTACCTTCTTTAATAGATGAGGAAGACCATTTAGATAGTCTAGTTGCAATGCTGTTTTTCATTACTTGCTCTCCTAGAAAGTAATTCTGAGACATTTTTGACCTGGGGATCACAATTAGGTAAACAGTATGGCATGCTGTTATATTGTGGATGTTGGCGAATCACAGAATACAACTAACTGGTTGGGCATAGACCTTGGAACCTAAGAGGATTTTCCTCCAGACTTTGATATAGATAGATAGATAGATAGATAGATAGATAGATAGATAGATACAGATAGAAGGTTTTAAATTTTGCTCTTGAGTCAAAGTAGATGGGAAATCTGGATTTTTATCTGCAGGTTAAATATTCCTTCTCATGGCTGGATTTTCTTCCAGAGCTTTAATGATTTAAGACTTAAGATAAGCCAAAGTGAAGTGATCTTCAAAACCAAGCTGAACATCAACTCTAGTTGGTAGCTAAGGGATTGAAAACCAACATATGGAACCAGATATTTTGTTTACCGATGATAATGCTGGAAGAACAATATATGCATCATTACAACTATAACACAGAGAATCATATGCTTAATGTCTTTATTTATCTAATTAAAGATTATCAACAGTTTTGTGGCCAGCAATAACCTGTGCATGAAAATTTAACTAGCACTGAAATAGAAGAAATTGTACAATGGTAAACAAGAGAACTGAGAGCTATGACAACTAGCTATTTCTGTCACATTGCACGTCTCACATCTGTATGAAGTTGGGATGATGAATAGTTTGAACTTGAACATATACTCACACTTTATTTCTCACTTGGCTACAGATTATTCTGTACATATGTTAGTAGTCAGAATACTAGAGAGGAGAAGTTACTTCCCCTAAATTGAAATATTTTTATAACAACCTGTGGAAGTAATTACTATCATACTCCTTTAATACAGGGCTCAGAAAATAAGCAACTTGGCTAAGATTATATAAAATATCAACATTGGAATTTTCTTTATGAATGTCTCTGACACTAAAACTCATGCTTTATTATGAATTTAAATGACTGTACTAGGGTTAAGCCATGTGTATTAGTTTCCTGCTGCTGCAGTGTCTTTGTAGAAACAATGCATGCTTATTTTTGTTCTTTAAACTTGATATAACATTAAAAAATTAAGTAACCAATATTTCTAAAACAAAGAGATGGACTTTTGGTGGGGGGTACTTGGGATTAAACCCAGACATTAACCTCTGAGCTACATCCCAGACCTTTTAATTTTTTTATTTTGGAACAGGCTCTCTAGGTTGCTGAGGGTATATCTAAGTTTTTTACTAGGATTACAGGTGTGCACCACTGTGCCCGGCAATGTGCATACTTTCTATACCCTTAAAACAGAAAGAGACATGATGTGTCTTTTAATGCACAAAAGAGACAGAACAGAGTAAGCCTGACCATAAACATGTAGTCTGATATGCTTGATTAAACTTGGCCATATTAATTCTGATTGTTTTGATGAAGGTTAATCTTGAAGCTGGAAAGGTTTGAGTAAATTATCAACATTTTGTCTTCTATCTAGATGGTATGGAAGTCTATAATAGCCACATTTATGAAAATGTTTGACTTGACAAAACAGTGTTTCATTTGAGGGAGGGAAAAAGAGGAACTTCTCATGATAATGTAGTCGTGGGGGCTGGTCCATTTTCTAAGAAATTTAAGAGAAGGAGACGGGTTTCCTGAGAACCTTGTTGAGAACCTTGTTTCCTGAGAACCTTGTTTCCTGAGAACCTTGTTGAGAAGCAGGGATGATAGGCGGCCTATGAATGGTGCCTAGCAAAGTGGACTGTGTGCCGTTATTTGTAGACCTCCACAGTATGCTCACCTTCCAAATGTATGGGCCTACTAAGGAGATTACTAAATCATAACATTGGGACCACAATGACAATTCTCTTATGATCTTAACTTCACAGCAATATTAATATTTGAATTTCAGTACCATTATTTACAACGAAGAGTAACCTCCCAGTTTCCCCTGTTCTCTTGAAAAACCTTAATTATACTGCCTTGGGAGGAGATTGGAAGGAAGTTGAAATGTTTTTAAAAAGTGTTGTCCAGTCAAATTTTCTATGTTGCTGGAGATCCTCATTAATCTGTACTTGCCATAGAGTAGTCATTGATACTAAGTAGGTACTGATCACTTGGAACGTGACTAGTATAGCAGAAAAAAACTGAATTTTTTTAGAGACTAATTTCCTTTTTGCTTTCATTTCAGATAAATATCTGAAACTATTATTAAAATATTTATCATGTCATTTGCAAGGAAATGGATGGAACTGGAAAACATTATGTTAAGTGAGATTAGTCAGTCACAAAAAGTAAAAAATTGGATGCTCTCCCTAATACGTGGAGAAAGTGGGTCATAACGAGGGACTCTAGACGAAGAAGGAAAATCCTTAGATGAGCAAAAAAGTGGTCTTACTGAAGGTGATAGGAAGTGGGGGAGGGAAACATATTAATGTACATGATGTATTTTCACAAACATATCAAAGTCAATTACTAAACCAAACATGAGAGAGAGGGAGGGGGGAGAAAGGGGGTTGGAATTTGGGAAGGGTTGAATGAGAAATATGTGCATGTATGCCTCTACCAGCTTGTACCTCACAAAGATGTATGATTACAATGCACCAGTTTAAAAAATACATACACACACACACAAAATAAAAATAAAATTTAAAAAAGCAAAAACATAATGGTAATGATTCTACTGGTGTATTGCAATTTTGTATCATAGGGAGGTAAATATGATACAAATATACATGCACATACTTCTTGGTGTATTTCCTTCAGTATCCCACCATACTTCCTCTTTCTTTGTACATGTTAAGGAAATTGACATGTTACCTTTCTATATTGCTATAGTATTATTAGAACATCTTCCTTTCCTTAATTCTTCTTTATTAACCAATCCCTCTCCCAATCCCCTTCCACTAATGTCCAAGAAACTGAATTTTTAAAACTTATATAGTTTAAATTAAATCTAAATGAATATATGTGGCTCATGACTACCATGTTGGACAATCCTGATTTAGAACACATTTCACATAGGATCAAGTCTTAAGAGTCTGTACAGATATCAATAGATATCTCACAGGTTCCTAGCTTCTAGACCATCAGACAAGCTGGGGAACAAACATAGCCTGTAGACAATCTCAGAGCTGCTAGGTAGTCAGACCTAAGATAGACACCTGTGTATTTATTTATCTATCTGGGAGACTTACCTTAATATATCTGGAAGCAGGAAAATCACTCTTAAACCCAGACTTTCTGCACAACTTTTATGAGTTTTAGTTACCTTAACTTATGTGGCCCCTTTCTCCACAAAACATTATTTTTATTTTGTGTTTCTTTTGGCATAAAGACAAACATAATTTCAATATTAAAATGTTATAGATTTCTTCTGATTTTAAGAGAAATTTAAACAACTCCATGGGCATCCAAAATTTTGTGAGCCATATATACTGCACCATTTTGCATGTGGGTAATTTGGCTATTATTAGTAAATAATTTAGCAACTAAAATTCAAACTAATTGGTTAGCATGTAAGCCAAAAGATGTTAACCAATATAAATAAAAAAAAAATTTGGTCACTATTTTCAGGATGACTAGTACATTGTCTAAATAAAATTTCCTTATTTCAGGTGTTTCTATTTTTGATAGCTGTATGCATAAATATTTATACAAAAATTATATTTTAAGAATAAAGTTTAAAGAGATAAAATTTCAGGATCTCTTGGCTATTACAAGGGTAATTGTGAAATGTCACCTCTGCTTTGAAAAATGGGGCATTTTGATGAAGTGTTCAAAGCAGGTCAGCCTTGCAGATCGGGTCACTAAAATAGTAACATTTCTCAAGCTCATTAACAAGGAGTTGGCATCATATCAGAGTGTGGGGTTGGCCGTTTGCCATATCTCAAATATCCATCCTTGCTTAGGAGGTAGAGAGTATTATGCATCTTCTAGCTGGTGATCACCTGGTCCAGAACCTAGGATTTCTGCCGTTTCCTAGTTGTGTGAACTGGGGACCAGTTGTGGACCCTCTCTGAGCCTTGGTTCCTTTATAAATAAAATAGGAGTAATGGTTGCGAAGATTTTTTTTTGAAGGTTAATAAGAGGTTTCACATAAGCTACTTGACAAATAATGGACACTCCGTAAATATTAGTAATCATTACAAATTGGCCAAGATTTATCTGGTCAAGATTATTTCCTTGTGTAAAATTTCTCAAATCTGAGCTTCAGCTTTTTCATTTCTAAATTAAGACTATTCAATCAACAGATAGTTACCTGGCTTGTGGCACTGTACTTGCAAAAGCCCTGTGGATACAGAACAGAATGAAACTCAGGAAGTTAATAACATCAACCTGCAGAATTTGTGTGAAAATTTAATGAGACAATGCATAATTGAAGTGCTTGTTATGCTTCCTGGCATAATCACTAAATAAATGTTATTTTCTTCTTTCCTCTTTTAGTTGGTGGATGGGTCTTACCCTTTTTTTAAAATGAAGTCTAAATCTAATCACTCTAAATAATTTAATAGGATTGTTAATAGTATAAACCATTTGTTTTCTTTTTACTTTAATGCAAATGGCATGTGTTGAAGATCAGTGATTAGAGCAATCACAAACATCATGAAAGTTATTTTAAGTTATATTGATGTTACACAAAAGAACAGGGGGAATATAAAAGAAACAACTTGATCTTATCAAGTATGTTAATTCTCTGATGTTTGGCTCCATTAAAGACCTTTCATGGTCAAGAACAGCACTTGGTGTTTTAGTGGTTGCAAACCAAACAGCTGCTCAATAGAGCCTGAGAGACAAAGTTTGAGAAAATTATCTGGACACACTTAAGTGAAGAAAGTATAGCTATTACAAAGGGAATGTGTTTCAACTCATTGCTTCTCAACCTCTGCTACTACCCTTCCACTCCTTGTCCTTTGAAAGGGACCAAGGGTTGGTCCAAAGAGGAAGGAGCTGGGTGATGGGGCCCAACTTCATTCCATGTATCTGGGAATTGCAACAGAGTCAGAGCTCATCAATAAAAAATTGTAGAGTCTGAGAGAGGAGGTTCACAGGTTCACTGCCAGTCTCAGCAACTTAGGAAGACCCTGTTTCAAAATAAAAAATAAAAAACAGGCCTGGTGGTATAGCTAAGAACAGGACAATCTTTTTTTGGTCTTGGTACGAGGAGGGATTGTACCCAGGAGTATTTTGCCTTTGATCCACACTCTAAGCCCTATTTTATTTTTTATTTTAAGACAGGTCCTTACTAAGTTGCTGAGGCTCTTATTGAACCTATAATTCTTCTGTCTTAGCCTCCCAAGTACTAGGATTACAGGTGTGCACCAGCACACCTAGCTAAAACGAGGCACTCTTGAGCAGGTCTTTAACAATATTGGAAGTGCCTAATGCTTATTAGAAGCATCTGCTTTGATAGTTTGGCGCTCATGCTCTATCAATTGATAGAAGTCTCAAATAGTTACTTAAAACCTATTCTTCCTAGGAAGACAATCATGCAAAGTACCAAATGTAAAATGAATTTAGGAAGAGAGAAGTCAGAATGTAGGGACAATGGGATGTTCTGAACTAACAGATTGTAATCAGGGAACCCAGAATGGGGAAAATTGAGCTAGTGAATTAGTTAGAAGGACCACATAGCATGACTTTGAATACCGGGTAGCACTTGAATTTGCCTACCATTTATACTGATCTTTAGGAAAGGGTCTAATATAGAGATGTCTCTTATTTGGGAGAAATTATTGAATTGAATTTTTTGAACTATGTAATCTTCCTAATCTTTTACTGAATTCCTAGAATACATTTAGCTTGTGTCAGCAATTTTCTTTGAAAATTTATGCATTTCCAATATCCTTGGATCTCCCAGGTAAAATGAACGGCTTTGTGTGGGATGAAATAATGGTTTAAACTTCAATCATCTTGAAAGGTTCCGGACATTTATTTTGCAAACTAATGCTAATATTTTAAAATGCTTAATAATAACAATAAATTGAAATATCTGGGTCAATCCCAATAATGTAATTAATGTAATAGCCATTGTTGAATGACTCACTTCTGAGAGATTGACTTATTTATTTATTTATTTATTTATTTATTTATTTATTTATTTATTCATTGTGATACTGGAGATGGAACCCACAGACATTCTACTTCCAGGTTATACCCCAGATCTATTTTGTATTTTATTTGGAAACAGGGTCTCACTAAGTTGCTGAGACTGGCTTCAAACTTGCGATTCTCCTGTCTCAGCCTCCCAAGTACTGGGATTACAAGTGTGCGCCACCATGCCTCATTGAGATTGACATATTTATAAAAATGAGGAGGGAAGATGAAAAATATAAAAACTGAAAATGAAGCAGCTTTTATTACCATAAGAAACTTGTAAAACTCATAAAATATTCCACCTCTAAGTGCAATCCGTATACTTAATACTTAAATATAATAAAATGTTTTTTTCTGATACATCTCTTTTGCAAACCTGAATCACTTATGGTTAAAAGATCTAAATGCATTTCAAAAATAGAGTCTGTAGTAACAACTCTTAGATTTACACAACAGGTCCAAATGATTCTTAGTTGTTGTGCTACCAACCATGTTTTATTATTACTAAGCCTCTTTTACACTTTAGAGATCTACTACTGATAATGTAAGGCAATTCTGCAAAATTGATAAAGAAATATGCAGGTAATCAGGCCAGAGGTATGAAGTCCTAATGGCATGGTTTGGACTGGAATGCACCCCCACCAAAACAACAACAACAACAAAACCAACAACTCATGTGTTAAAGCCTGGTCTCTAATGCAGCAAAAGTTAGAGGCGGGGTATAACGAGAAGAGCTGGGTTCCTGGGAGTGGGGCCTTAAGGAAGGTATCCGTCTCTGGCCTTTCCTTCCTGGCTGCCATGAACTGCACAATATTCTTCTACCATGCCTGTTAAAATGATGATTATGTCTTGGAGCTGGCCAACCATGGACGAAACCATGAGCCCAAAGAAACTTTTCCTCCTCTAAGTTGCTCTTGTCAGGTATCTTTCTCACAGCAATTGACTAACATACCCAACTTCTAAACACCACACGGCCTCCATCTTTATTTCAGGTGTTTCTTCTGCCTTTCATCTTATAAGAGTTAACACTATTGAAGAAAAGTAGGACTTTATTTTAAATATAGACTGGAATTATGGGAGTACTATAAAAAAAGCCTCTCTTCCCCAACAAGCCCAGCACAGACTGTGCATGCTAATGGCTCTGAGTCTGTCCTGCTGGCCCCCAAGCCCAGCCATGTCTCTGGGGATCCAGTGCAGATACGATGAGCCAGCTGTTAGCAGTGAAAAGCCAGCTGGCTGAATATGTGAGTGCTTTGAGTGCCAGTACAGGTTTTTCATACTTTTCTTCAGTTCTGTATTTTCTTCACTTTTTTTTTTTTTTTTTTCGGTACTGGGGATTGAACTCAGGGGCTTTCTACCTCCGAGCTATACCCCCAGCCCTATTTTTTATTCTTTATTTTTGAAACCGAGTCTCACTAAGTTGCAGAGTGCCTCAGTAGGTAGCTGAGGCTGGCCGCGAACCCGAACCCGGATCCTCTGGTCTCAGCCTCCCGAATGCTGGGATTACAAGCGTGCGCCACCACGCTCGGCTTTTTCTTCACTTTTTAAAATAAAATTCTTCCATTCCATTCTAAGTATCATATCTTTTTTCTAAGATATGATACTTACAATGGTAAATCAACATAAAAGGGAAAAGGACTGTAGTTTAGAAATGGAGGCTGGGATTGAAGTGAATGAATTAAACCCCAAGTTGAAGTTGTCTCATTTGGACTTGAGTATAATTTTTTTAGAATGAAGGAAACTATTTGACGAGAAAGAAAATGCTTTGTCAGTTCAATGGCTGATTGCGTGAAAACGTGTTGACTGAGGAATAAGCTGATGAAACAGGACTTTTGCAAAGCCAGCACTCTGGCAAAACTACATTCTCAAGAAAGGAAAGGTGTGATGCTGGTTACAGAGCAGATGTGTGGGGTCTTTACAGGAGCCCAGGATGAGTACCTCATTGAAAGGCAAGAGCAGGGGGTCATGAGGAAAAAGACTCCAAGAAGAGAAGTAGTTTTTGTTCACCAATGCATCCCAAGTATCAGTAACAGTGCCCCGTGTGCAGGAGATGCTCAATCAATGTAAGTATTGGTGTTTTGAGCATGGATCGGTGTCTCTGGTCCAAGCTCAAAAACAGCAAAAGACACAGTTTTTTATTTTTAGTGTCTGATGGCTATATTGCATATCTGTAAAATCTGCATTTATTTTTAGTTTTGTTCAACTAATTTTGTAATCAATGTTTGGAATATATTGGTTTGGTAGGGAATGGCTTTTCAGAAATTAAACCTGAACTTTTGACATGCATCTATAGGAACAAATATGGGTTCAGTTTGGAACAAAAAAATTCAGACCCCCTTCAGGAACAAGTGTGTCTACAATTATTTACCTTGTGCTATTTATTCTTTCTTTTATTTAGCCTAAGGACTTCCAAAAATCCCTCTTTATATTTTACTATTTTCAATTTTTTTTTCTTTCCAGATTTCTTTATATCATTCAATTTGTTAGCTGAGACCTAGTCAAAGCCCCTTCTCCCCAAATTAAAAAACAAAAACAAAAACAAAAAAAGATCGCTAAAAATAAAGTGTTCTAATGATATTTAGGATTCAGTAATAGTCCTGGAGATACACTAGAATACTCTAGTCAGTGTCATTATATGTGGTAACAAATGGTGCCACCATTTTCTAACACCTTTGAAAGCCACTGGATGAAATTTTAGACTCTTCATAGAGATGTTTTACCTTCTTCTCCTCTTCTCACTAAACTTTTCTGGTAGCATTGGCATTGAACACACATTTAAAAAATATTATTAAACACTTACATTTTTGTTTTGTTTAGTTTTATTATTGTGCCTGTACATGAATCTATCTTAAAATTGGAAAAAAATGTAGTAATTCAGGTACTTGGTTAAACACATTTTGTGTTTTAGCCAATAAACCTAACCATTTGTATCACTGTTTCTAAGAGATAAATGGGATTTGACTCATTTATCCACCTGTTTATACATAGGAGGAGGGGCTTCAAGTACACTAATAAGAATGGGATTTATATCAAGACTCACATAGACCAACTATTTTTTTCTGTGTTAAATTTCATAGGTAAGATGATATTAATTAACTTCCTAGCTCTGTCACTATTAATTTAAAATTTTTTGACCATATTTTTTTCCTGACATGCTAAAGTTAAAATAATTTATTTATATATGCTATATTATCCATACTTGTTCAATTAAGATTAGTTTTTATCTTCTTTGCAAGAAAAATAAACTTTTTTAAAGTATACTCTTATTGGTTCATTGTACACATAAGTCATATTGAGGTTGAGTGGGATAGAAATACATGTACACAGCACCTGATGCATTTCCTTCCGGATTCTGCTCTGTTCCCACCCCTTTCCCATTTGTAATATTGAAATTGGCCTTGATTTCTTCAAAAATGTACATAGGATTGTTTGAATAGATTCTGTCATCAAGTCTCTTCCCTCCTTACCTTACCTCCCTCCCCAAGTTCCCTTCTAATATTCTACTGGTTTCTCTCCTCATTTATTTGATGTCTCTGGTTTTCTAGTTTCTTTCTAGTTTCCACATGAGGTAAAATATATGACCCTTCACTTTGTGAGACTGGGTGATCCCACTTAGCCTAATATTCTATAGTTCCATCCATTTTCCTACAAATGACATAATTTTGTTGTTCTTTATGGCTGAGCAAATTTCCATTGTGTGTATGTAACCATTTTGCAGTCCATTCATCTCTTAATGGACACCTAGGATGGTTCCATAGTTTCGCCATTGTGAACTGTGCTACCATAAACACAAGTATGCATCTATCACTATAGTATTCTGACTTTAATTCCTTTGGAAAGGTACCCAGGTGTGTTACGGCTGGGTCATATGGAGTTTCCAGTCTTCTGATGAACCTCCAAACTGATTTTCAGAGTGGCTGAACTAATTTGCAATCCTACCAACAGTGTATGTGGATTCCTATTTCCCCACATCCTCACCAGCATTTATTATTAGTTGTATTCTTGATGATTGCTATTCTATCTGAAGTTAGATGGAATCTCAGTGTAGTTTTTATTTGAATTTCCCTGATTACTAATGATGTTGAACATTTTTTCATGGTTATTGGCCATTTGTATTTCTTTCTTTGAGAAGTGTCTGTTCAGTTGAAGTGCCCATTTTTATTGGATTATTTGTTTTTCTAGTATTATATTTTTTAAATTCTTTGTATACTGTAGATATTATTCCTCTATTAGAGGAGTAGCTGGCAAAGATTTATCTATTATTCTGTGGGTTCTCTCTTCAGACGTTTGATTGTTTCCTTAGCTGCACAGAAGCACTTTAATTAATTACATTCCATTTTTTGATCCTCTTCTATATTTTCTGAGTTTGGGGAGTCCTTTTGAAGAAGTCTCTGCCAGTACCTATATGTTGGAGAGTTGGTCCTATGCCCTCTTCTAGTAATTGCAGAGTTTCTGGTTTTATTTCTAGATATTTTATCCTTCTTGATTTAACTCTTATGCAGGCTGAGAGGTTGGGGTTTAATTCTAATCTTCTACCTATGAATCGTCAGTTTTCCCAACATCATTTGTTGAAAAGACTGTTTTTCTCCAGCATACGTTAGAATAAACTTTTAAATAAGAAAGTATTAAAATTATTATAAGAAAATCACCAATGTTAATTTGTACTTGATACATCAGTATAAAAGACTTATCTGAATTATTTTTACTAAATTAATTCTGTCATTTAAATATTTTCATAAGCGTATTGTCACTATTAATCACATATGCCCATACTTTACACTGCCCCAGCTTTTATAAAACTGGGAGAATCCCAGTCTCACTCAGAGAAACGAACATGTGGATACTGAATACAAATTACCAATCTCTGCTGTTTAGAATTTCGAATATTTATGCTATGTCCTTTCTGTTCATACAGATAATCAAGACATATGTGAGAATGATATAATTATTTTGAAATGATACATTTTCTTTAAATTTCTGCATGTTGACAGGCAAAACAGATTCTCTTTTTTTCTGTCTCACTGAAACACGCCCGCATACCTTCTCTTCTTTTTCCCTTCAATCACTTTATTAACAAAAGGAGAAAGAATAAAAGATCATGGCTTTTGTGTGTTCCTGGTTTATGTGCTTAATGGTAGTCAACTGTGTGATAGCAGACACTTCCTTTTGGAAAGTCTTTCATCTCAGAAAGCAGCTTACTGTAGCCATCATGGTTAATTTTATTTTTGGCATTCAGGCAAAACCAAGGGAAATACCAGCTTCAGAATACATTTTACACAGTGACTACACTGGGAACTCATAGTTCCAGCATAAAGAGAGCGTCTCCACTTCAATGACTTAGAGGGTTTGGTTTTTAAAGGACTGATACCAGGGATGCACAATGGGCGGTTTCATGCATGTTTTTGTTTCTTTGTTTCCCTTAGGTAGATCAAAGTAGATTTCATTGACTTCCCAGAGATTTATGCTAAAAAGACATGCAAGGGTCATCTGGACCTGTAAGGCTCACAGGAATGTGATCTGGTGGCCAAAACCAAATGTATTTTGGATGCATTACTAGAGCAAGCACTCAGGTCACTGTGCACTGGGCTAATCAGAGTGTTAGGTTCCTGGGTCAGAGGACAAGGCCCCACTGTGAGAAAAGTGTTGGCAAACACCATGGCTTTGGAAGACTTTGACGAATATGGATGCATGAAACAACAGGAAGCATTTCTTCATGGAGTTACTTTGTAATCCATAACTTGAAATCCCTGAAAAATGGGGAGAGACAATTCTCTACTGTTTTACCCCCCCCTTCCCTTTCTCTCTCTCTTGTTGTCTCACTTCATACACTGATTCCTGAGTAGGCTTTAAGAGATAATATGCTCAACTTTGTGACTTTCTTTAAATATAGGGATTTTTTTTCCTGCTAAGTAATATTCTTAAGTAACATTTGACACTATTGTAGAAATCTCTCTGAAGGTGTTGATGTGAAGGAAAAGAGCAATGCAGAAGTTTTTTTTGTTTGTTTGTTTTGTTTTTTCTTTCAAAAATATCAACCTTTATAAAATGAAAAGACCTTTGGGCAAAAGTTGTGTTTTTGCTTTGTTTTCTTTCCTTTTCCCTGCTCTTCCCCTCTTTGGGGCTTTTACTTTTAAATCTTAAATGTTAATGTCATGGGCAGCAGGCATGACAGGCAGTGAGCAGGGGAGGAACCAGTGAGGAAGCGTTCCAGACCTCCTGTGCTAGCTGGCAGCTTCTGAATGTATCACTGTGGTCCACAGAGGAGAGCCTGGAGAAGGTAGCAAGGAGATGCTGTAGCAGCTACTACAGCCTTAAAACAAAGTTGGTGTCTCTTTGGATTTTAAAATTGTTCCTATGCAGCTTATTTTATTTTTGTTGAATCAAATAAACAAAAGGGGTTTTTCCATGTCAAAAATTAAAAGAAAGAAAAGACATTTTTAGATCTAATATGACAGGCAACTCTATTATCTACAGAAACTTCGTGAATGCCCTATGCCACAAACATTGTTCAAACTTAAAGTCTTAGAGTAAGAATTATTTCATTGACCAAGAGTAAAAACATTGATATTTTCTTACTTTGCTAATTTACTGCTAGTTTATTATAACTTTCTTGTACATTTTTTCCCATGATGTCTCAATTTTGAACCTTGCTGGGGTCAGAGGGATTTCCTAGACTTTGGGAATATTTTACCCCCCTGCCCCCATCTTCTCATAGCTACTCCAAATCTTTTGTTTTTCTTCTCATTTTTATCTGGTTAAAATTTTCAGTTGCTACAGTGACATGTGGTTACTAGATATAAAGTAACCTTATAATAGTTTCCATCATCTTTAAAAAGCCTACCTTTCTTGAACATATTAAGGAGGGTTTTTTTGCAGCAGTATGAAATTCAGATAGTTTTATTAGTGAATATAATACTTGATGCTGTATTTGATTCATTTCTACTAATATGTAGGAAACAATTTCAAAGTAAAAATTAAGAAAAAAACAAGCCTATTTTTATAGGTGGTGCTTAGACATAATTCTACCAAATTGGCCTTTTCTGGTTATTCTTTGTTACTTTCTGTGAGTGTACCTCTGGATAGTGGGAAAAATGTTCAAAACATTAATGAATGAGCTCTCAGGAAGAGGAGTTTTGCAGATATTTTAGATAATTCAGAATGGTTTGTGAAGCATCACATTAACATTTTCCTGGACAAAACCACATCATTTGCAGTGAAATGGATGGAACTGGAAAGCATTGCACTAAGTGAGATTAGTCAGTCACAAAAAGTAAAAAAAAATCCTATGCTCTCCCTAATATGTGGAAACCAGGGAGAAAGTGGGACATAAGAAGGACTCCAGACGAAGAAGGAGAAGAGGAGCAAAAAGATGACTTAACTGAAGGTGATGGGGAGGGGGGAGGGAAACACCGTAATGCACATGATGTACTTTCACAAACACATCAAAGTCAATCGCTAAACTGAACTTGAGAAGGACGGAGGGCGAGGGAGTGGGGTGGCAAAGACAGTGTTCATTTCTCTTAAATTTTCAGAATTAAATGGGAAAAAGTAGTAATATGTGCTATAGGTAATGACCAAGCAGAAAACATGTACTATAAAACGAAAAAAATATATCTATGTGAATAATTGAAATGAAACTTGTACTTGAGAATTCAAACAGGGCATTTATTTGGGACATTAGAATACTGATGACTTAGCCGGGCATGGTGGCGCACGCTTGTAATCCCAGCATTTGGGAGGCTGAGACCGAAGGATCCCGGTTCGCGGCCAGCCTCAGCTACCTAGTGAGGCCCTCCGCAACTTAGTGAGACCTGGTTTCAAAATAAAGAATAAAAAAAAATAGGACTGGGGTATAGCTGTGAGATAGAATGCCCCTGAGTTCAATCCCCGGTACCGCAAAAAAAGAAAAAAAGATACTGATGACTTGAAGTGGGAGAAACTGAATAGTGAATTCATTCACTCTATATGTAGAAATACAATGATAAATTATGTCACTAACTAACCATCTCTTTGTCATTGTTTTAGAATTTCAATGAGACAATGAGTTCACAGTGTGACCAAGGTGTGGCCTCTTTAGATAATTCACACTATAGTGAAGTGTCTATAGTTCAGGGTCTGACCACTAAAGTGCAACTTTAGAAACTGATTAACCAGTTACTAAGTGACTTTAAGAGGCATCAAACTTAAAAAGAAACTGATCTGTTTACCAGGTTTCCTAATCATTTTATTGAAAGGAGAAATACAATTGTCATAGAGACCAGAGGAACTAGCATTGCTGTAGGAAGCCACACGAGAAATCAAGTTATAATCAGAACGTTGCTTGGTGAGCAGTGATTCAGAGCAAGAGGAGCTGGTTGCATGACTGGAATAGCTAATAGAGCCAACTTATAATAACCTAATACATCTGCTGCCGTCATTAGGTCTGGGTTGTCATGGGAGCTACACAGTTGATCTTGGTGTGTTAACACCACCAGTGTGCATGGGAGCCAGCTTGGGAACTGGGAGCCCCTCTGCTTCCTGGGGTGGTTTTGCTTTGATTTTATTGTATCTTTTATGAACAGATCTTGTAAATTTCACTCTGAAGATCTTGGAGGGTCCTCATAGTACTCAGAGATACAGCACAGTGAAAAGAACATATTTGGTGTTTGAATTCTGGTTCTGCAATTTACGATTTCATTTTGTAACCTCCTAAAGGCCAACGTTTCAAATTTATAAAATGGGAATGATAATATCTATCTTGTTAAACAACCTCAACCCAGCTCAATGAAATAGCAGACAGGTGTGTGTTGTAGGTGAATATTGGATTCAGAGTAAAGTAGAACTGATTTTGGTCCCAGGTCTACTATAATTTTCTTCTCTAAACCTCATTTTATTTGCTTGTGAAATATGAGTAAAAAATTATACCCCATAGATTAGTTTTTAAATTAAATGAAATAAAAATAAAACATTTTATACATTTTCTGGCAGTTGATGTTTGGTCAATGAAAAACATAGCGATCAATGTTAGTAGCATTATTAGTATCCGTATTCCTTCTATTACTAAGAATTAACACTCTGTAGTGAACATGCCTTTTTACTGGTGCAAGATAATGATACAGAATACTGAGTTTCATTGTGGCATATTCGTACATGCACATAACAAACCTTGATCAATTTCAAGCAAGATAAATTAGAAAATAATGCCCACAGTTTTTCATGATTCAAGTGAATGAAGTTTTTTTTTTTTGTTTGTTTGTTTGTTTGTTTGTTTTTTTACTGTTTTGGTCAGCTAATGAGATCAGTTTAGGGTTGACTAGGGTGATAACTTAAAAAGTTTATAAGTCCTTAGGAAGGTACTCAAGCACATCCCTTTGCTAAACACATGAGAATTATCCCTGAAAGATGAGATTCTGAGGGAGATAGGACCTTACTGTCTGTTGACTTGGGAAAGGTCCCTCTCACTAAAGCAGTACTCATTTTGGATGAAGAGAATCTTTCATCTTGTTTTCAGGTCTATATTTTTTTCTAAGGAAATTTAGAAAATGTTGCCTTTCCATTTAAATTGCCTGGCTTCTTCTCCCTGAAACAATCTGAAAGCATTTCAAAAGAAAAAAATTAAATGTATATGAAGAGTAGAAGTATTCAGAGAAGAGCAGGTCACCATGGCTATTGTTTTTATAAAAAACATAAGACATTGATGGAAAGGAGGATGAGATAGCACTTGTAAAAGTGAGATGATAAAATGATTTAAGTTTAAAATACAATATAATATATACTACAACGACTATTCATATGAAAGTGAGACTTTTATTGCAGGCAACTGTGTGAGTAGAGAATAATGCTGAAAGAGTGAAGCAGTTTCTAACTTTGCTGTGAAATCATAGGTATACTATGGTTATCTAACAGAAGCTGTAGAATAGCAGGAGAAACTATCAGGCGACCACTATGAAATTTGCCTGGAAAAAAATTCCTCCAGGTGATTTCTGAGGCATTAAGTTAAATTGTAACTTAGATTTAAAGATTTCAGGGCATCTAAGAATTTTTCTGGGAGTTTTAAAAGCACTTGTGCATAGAATGTTAAAGTCTCATATATAAATATATCTGAAACACATGTCCCAAACAAGTCTTGGTTCATCACTCCCTGCAACAAACTTGCTTTCCCCACCATCTTCCAAAAAGAAGCCAAAAATGTTAGACTTCTTTCTTAACTCCTCCCTTTTTCTCACATCATAGATTCAATCTGTTTGGAATCTCTTTTAGTTCTCCCTTCAAAATACATCCAGAATTCCACCACTTCCCACTCTCTCCTCTGTTACCAGACTGGTGTGAGCCACCATTACTTCTCACTTGGATCGTTACCATTGCCTTATATCTGCTTCTATCTTTTCCCAGTACTTATTTTACTCCAGAGTACTGATTCTAGAAAACCTATCTCAAGCTATGTCACTCTTTTACACAATGTTCAGCAATGGCTGAATAGGAAATTCCAATCAACTAGAGAACAAAGTCCTGAAGACTGCCCACAGGATCCTACATTCCTCTCTGTTTCATATCTGATTTCCTTTTCTCCTATTCAGTCCAATCTAGCAAAATGGAGTGACTCCTATTTTAGAATCTACAAATCTACTTGACTATTCTAGAATATTGCCTGAGGTCAGGTTGCAACCTAAAGGAAAGCATGGTGGAGCTAGAACTTCTACTTCATGACTTAATTCTAGACTATGGGAAGTTAACTGGGAAGAGGATAATTTAAAAATATTTAAAATGTACAGAAGTTATATGTTTATAAAAACATTTTGATAAATATTTATATTGTTATAAAACATGCTATAATGTTTTAGCATTATTTGGGTAAATGAGTAGATTTAAAATATATCAGATGGGTATCTATTTTTGTGGTGGATATGGTACTATTATAATAGTTTCTAAATTGTATATTGGAACCATTTTCTAGATGCATTGGAGCCATTTTCTAGACTATTGTATTAACTCAGTGTACTTTTTATGATCTAAAATCTTGCATTTATTTCATTTAAATATATGTAAATATATCATATCTATGAATAGTAGTATTTAAATTATATAAATACTATGATGAATACTGTTATATTTATTTAATAAAATAAAAACAACATTACTAGGTAAACTATATAAATAATGATTGATGTATATACCATAGAGAATATACCATTATAAAAAAAAGATCACCTGAAATCCCAACACTTTTGGTAACCTACCATAAATATATTGATGATTCTCTTTTCAATTCATGAACAAACATGACAATACCCACATATTGCCACTTGTGAGAATTTATTTACACATTCCAATCATGTCTTCACTATTATCTTTTTTTTTTTTTGCGGTACTGGGGATTGAACTCAGGGGCATTTTACCTCCGAGCTACACCCCCAGCCCTATTTTTTATTCTTTATTTCGAAACCGGGTCTCACTAAATTGCGGAGTGCCTCACTAGGTAGCTGAGGCTGGCCGCGAACTCGGATCCTCCGGTCTCAGCCTCCCGAATGCTGGTATTACAAGCGTGCGCCACCACGCCCGGCTTCACTATTATCTTACTTCATACATCCTTCTCCAAATTCCTTCATTTCATCTAAACAAGGTTAATGCCCTATTATATAATTCTCCCATCACTTTCTCTATTTAATGATGTAATCACAAAATATATGCAATCATACACAAGACATTTTGTCATTGTTATGCAAAAATTATATATTATATATATATATACATATATATCCCCTTTGCCTCTGTCTTATTAAATTGAATCTATGTATAATTATATTCTTTCACATATATTATATTACATATATTATATACTACATATATATATATATCCCCTCTGCCTCTGGCTTATTAAATTTAATCTATGCATAATTATATTCTTTCACATGCTGGAGTAGAGCATTAATTCATTTAAAAATACCCCAAAAGATATTTCAAAGTATAATTATACTATATTGCTTGACCAAATCCTCTGTTATTCTGTGTAACTTTTTCCCACAGTTTCCTCCCTGCCTCCATAAACAGATGCACAAAAGATGTCGTTGTCGATCACATTCATCAACTGGCCTTCTTATTTCTATGAGGTAATGTATTAGTTTTGCATTACTACATAAAAATACCTGGATCAACTGAATTTATAAGGAGAAAAGTTGTATTTAGCTCACAGTTTTGAAGGTTTGAAATCTGAACACCATAACCAGGTTGATGAGTAACACCCCTTTCCTGCATCACTTCATAGGACATGGCAGATGGAAAAGGTGGGAATCCTTATCAAGTGTGAGCAAGCAATTGCATCTATGTGCAGGAGCAGAAAGAGAGAGGGAGTTTCAACAATCTTCTTTAGGAGCATGCTTCTAGCGACTTAAGGACCTCTCACTAAGACCTACCTCTTAAAGGTTCTTTGCATCTCCCAATACTGCCACTCCGGGACCAAATCTTTACATATTACCTTTAGGGGACAGGCAACATCTGAATTGTAACATATGGATTTACAGGAGTTTGGCTAATGGTTTTGAAATCATCAAAATAGAAGACAAGTGAAGGTATACCACTGGATGAAAAGGAATGGCAACACGAAGACTATATCCCTCCAAGATATTTATCTGTCATACTGGAATAAAATATTTGAGCCTATACAAGGATTCTGAGAATATATCACCAAGCACAGTTTCTAAGTAAAATATTAGAGGAAAGGCACCATAAAACAAATCAATCAGAATAGGAGTTTCTGATAGCAGAAGGTAAAGTGGAAAGGAAATAATGATAAGCAAAGAATCTTGCAATATGTAATTATTCTAAAGAGAAAAATGATAGAGTGACTGTGAATGTAAAAGTTAAGAGGCATATAAAGATTGACAAAGAAGGGTGGTATTTCAAGCAAACAACAACAACCTAAACTAAAGATCCTTAATTATCTCAGCAAAACTTGGGACAGGAGATAAAGTGTGGGGTAGACAACAGGTATTTCAAAGACTTCATGCTTACA
>PVLC010028161.1:0-18666 GCA_004027655.1 Graphiurus murinus
CTTCTTCTTCTTCTTCTTCTTCTTCTTCTTCTTCTTCTTCTCCTCTTATCCTCTTCCCTTTTTCTTTCATTTTATCCATGATTTTTCAGAAATATGAAAGATATCTTTGTTTACATATATTTCTAAGAATTGCATTTGTTTATAATATTATAAAAAGTTATTTTATGAGCCACTTTTTTGGATAATTCATTATTAGGCTTTAGAAGTATCACTTATTTTTGTGTGTTGATTTTGCATCCTGCAACTTCACTCAATTATTAATTAGCTCTAACATTGTTTTGATAGTCCTGAGGGTTTTCTATATATAATCTATTCTATAAGTCATCTTCAAACAGATTATTTAAATTCTTTCTTTTGTGTGGTGTGTGTGTGTGCAGGGGGGGGGGTGGTACTGGGATCATCAAACCCAGGAGCATTCTACTTCTGAGCTACACCTGAGCCTAATTCTTTATTTTTATTTTGAATCAGGGTCTCTCTAGATTGATGAGAGTCTCACTACTTGCTGAGGCTGTACTCAAACTGCAATACTCCTGTCTCAGGCTTCTAAGTACCTGGATTATAGGCATGCAGCACCACACCCAGCTTAAGTTCTTACTTTCCTATTGGGATGCCTTTTATTTCCTTTTGCAGCCTAATTGCACAGTTTGAAACTTCTAATACTGTGCCAAATAGAGGTGGGAAGAGTGGGCACCAACTGCTGTGAGCATGCAAGTCACTATCACTATAAACTACAATATAATGTAAGTCTATAATGCACCAATAAAAGTATAAAAAAAGAAAAGAGTGTGCATGCTTGCCATCTTCCTGCTTTTAGAGAAAAAGACTTCAGTTTTTTTATTATTGAGTATGATATTAACTATGGGCTTGTCATATGTTATGTTGAGATTATATTATTTTATACTTAATTTGTTGAAAATTTTTATCATAAAGGATATTAAGTTTTTTAAATGTTTCCTTGTAGATTGAGATTGCCATATGATTTTTAATCATCATTATGTTAATGCAGTATATGATATTTATTTGCTTGCATATGTGAAACTATTCCTGGATCCCAGTGGTAAATACCACTTGAACATAGTATATGATGCTCTTAATATAATTTTAAATTTAGTTTGCAGGTATTTTGTTGAAAATGTTTATAGCTATGTACTTAAGCATATTGACTTATATTATACTTTATTAGTACTATCTTTGTTTGGCTTTGGTGCCAAGGTATTAATGGCCTCAAAAAGTTAATGTAAAAATATTACCTTACCTCCTTTTCAAATTTTAGAATAATTTAAGAAGGGTTGGTGATAGTTCTTCTTTAATGTTTGATGATGGTAGCAAGATGATGATTGAGAAAAACATCATATCTCAGTCATTATAAGACTTAAAGTTCAATCACTGTGAAGGCAGCTTCTTGACAAGTGAAAAACAGCAACAAACAATTGAACAAGGCAACAAATATTGAACCATGACAGAACCAAAGACAGAAGACAGAAAAAAGGACAGCAAAGTGCCCATGTGCCTCACCTGGGGAATAGCACCACCAGCAGCTGGCCATACCATCTTGGCCTGACCACTCTGGGACTGCTGACACTGAAGTGTCTAGAGATCCCAGCAAAGAAGGCAATGACTTGATATGAAGTAAGCAGCTGCTGTTCTTCAGTCCCATAAGGGGTCGGCACTTCTCTCCAAGCTCCAAAGAGATCTAGCTTCCTGGAGACCTGGCCAGAACCTGCAGTGTCTGGCTCAGCCCACCTCTTCCTCCAGAGATCTAGAGTGGTGCTCAGCTATAAGTTAACTACCTGCCCTACTAGGAGACTGATCAGCACAGCTGCAGGGACTCATGTGGCAAGCAATAGATTTGGGGAGTCTGAGACTTTGCAGTTAACCTCTATGGAGGTTGAGGTGGAGGCTGTTGTCAGACACAGTAGAAGAACAGGAGAAGCCTATAGTCTGAAGGGAGCAGCCCCCTTGCAGGACCTCTGGAGATTGCCAAGGGACACCAAGTCATGGTATCTAGGGACAAATCAAACCAACCCAGCCCTTTCTGGGGAAAACTACATTCACACTGGACACCCACCATTTTCAGGCCTAAGGTCTATGGAAAGTGGAAACTCGCACTTTTACTGGATTCAGCCACAGTGACACCTGTTGCCTATATAGACAGAGAAACACAAGGACAGGTCTTGTGGAGAGCCCAGAAACCAAAGTATACAGCTGGAAAGTCCCCAGTGTCACTTAGTGCCTGCACAGTCAGAGAGAGACCTGAGACCAGGGTCTCAATCATTACAGGAGACCAAAAAGTGGGGCTGCAAATGGACATCACTGATAAAGTTTCCTGAGCAATCAGAATGCTTGGAGCATGCTTAAGAACATGCTATATATAGTAAGTAGACATTAAGTGGCTGAAAGTTTCCATGCAGACCTAGAAGGACTGCAGAGACCAAGTCTGCTTTGTACTCATATATTTGCAGAGGTCTTGTTGTTGTTAGTCATGTTACTATTTATTTATTTATTTTTAAATGTTTGCCTTCTTCGTCATCACTTTTATAAACTTCCTCCCTCTTTCCTATCTACTCTCTTTCCTCTATCTCTTTTATCTCTTTCCTTTTCTTTTTATTGTCCTGTATTAAATCCATTTCATATCAATATTTCTCTTCCACGCTGGCAACTAGAACTCTACTATATATTCACTATCTCTAACATCTACTATATATTACTTTACTACACTCAAACTCTCATTCTACTAGATTCTACACTCTACCTTATTCTTGCACTCATTACTTCAGCTTCTTCTCCCTCACTCAAATTTCACCCTTGAATACAACAAAACCTGCCCTTGTATATACCAGCTGATAACTTTAAATCTCTACTGCTGAGATTAGACCAGAGGCGTGAACCACCAGAAAGGACTGCCAGATACTAAGGACAAAATAACCATAGCTGACAGAAGGAACTGACCAACAGTTCACAGATTGAGTTTAAAAATGAATAAGCTCAGAAACTGTTCTGCTCTCACCTCTGAGCTGAATCCCTACAATGGAGGTGACAGACAGGACCCTGGGCATAACACCTGTAACATCAATGTCACCATAGCAGTGGGCAGAAGGAGCTCCAGGGTAACCAGTACTGATGAACTACAGGCAAGAACAACAGTGAGATGGTAGTGGACAGACACAGTTTTTAAGGTCAGTATCAAAGGGTGATAAATGCACAACAGAGAATATAGGATAGTTTTACAATAAAGGCTATTCAATTGTAAGCCACACATAATGGTAAATATCTACCTCAAGAACAAGATACTATAAAGAGAGGGAAAATAGATATAGGAAACCAACAGAGTAAGAGAAAGCTATCATAAGCAACAAAGATATAAACTTAATAAACTGGAAATCATGAGAAGGAAGAATAGTACGGGAAACATGAGCTCCCACAACCCCACAATAACAGAACCCACCAACACAGAATTGCAGAGATTTCCAGAAGGAAAATTCAGAACTTTAATAGTAGAAATGATGCAGGATTTCTGAAAATAATTGAGATAAAGCCTGAAAGAAATGAAGGAACAAATAAACAAAGAACCTGACATGCTGAGAACAGGAATCAAAAAGAAGCCTTGAAGGAAGTGAAGGATGCAATAATTGAAGTAAAGCCATGAATACAAACTATAAACAGTAGACTAGACCACATGGAAAATAGAATCATACTCTTAGAAGATGACATCTCCAAAAATAAATGTATTCTATATAATTTAGAAAAAGCAATTTGACAGCATGAATTGGACATTGAAGAGATCTTAGCCAATATTAAAAGATCAAGCCTAAGAATATTATTCTTAGGCATAGAAGAGGGAATAGAAGCTGAAACCAAAAAAATCAATAATATTTTCAGATAATTAAATCAGAAAATTACTGAAGCATAGAAAAAGAGGTCAACATACAGGTACAGGAAATATATAGAGCCCCCATGAGACAAGATAAAAGTTTCACCACACTACATAGTAATCAAACTGACTCATGTAGAGGCCAGAGAATCTTAGAGTCAACAAAAGTAAAAGAACAAGTGGCATTCAAAGGTAAATCAATTAGAATTACTCCAAGAAAAACAGAAAGGCCTGGAGCAACATATTCCAAAATCTGAAAGAAAACAACTTCTGGCCAAGATTATTCTACCCAGCAAAAATATTTCTCAAATAATGCCAGAACCAGAGAAACAATGATTTCCATCAAACAAACAACTAAGCAAAGAAGAATAAACACTATCTCAAACAGAAGTTAAAACATAAAATGTTAGGAATTAAAAATCATCTCTCAATAATCATGCTGAAAACAAATAGCCTCACCTCCACAATAAAAAGACATAAAGTGGCACAATTGATGAAAACCAGAATCCATCTATATGCTACCTGCAAGAAACACACCTTATAACTAAAGATATTCACAAACTAAAGGTAAAGGGCTGGAACAAGGTAATCTATGCTAATGGAACTCAAAGTAGAGCAGGAGTAGCAACTATGATATCAAACAAATTAGATTTCAAGCCTATGCTTATCAGAAGAGACAAGGCAGGTCAATTTTTACTGGTAGAAGGAACAATCCAGCAGGAAAATATAATGATAGTCAATGCAATACAGGCATAGAAAAATCAGTCTTTAAATTCATTTTAAGTAACAAAAGACCCAGAAGAGCCAAAGTAGTTCTCAGCAACAAGAACCACGCAGGAGGCATCACAATATCTGACTTCAAACTATACTACAAAGCCATAGTAATTAAAAACAGCATGGTATTTGCACAAAAACAGACACATAGATCAATGGAATAGAATAGAACACTCAAAAACAGATCAACACACTTACAGCCAATTGATTTTTTACAAAGGGGTCATACACATATACTGGAATAAAGATAGTCTCTTGAACAAATAATATTGGCAAAACTGGTTAACTGTATACAGCAAAATGGAAATAAACCTCACATTCTCACTATGCAAAAGAGTCAATTAAAGATGGATCAAAGTCCTGGAAATTAAACCACAGACCTTGCAGCTACTTGAAGAGAGCATAGGTCCAACAATTCAACACATAGGCACAGGTAAAAACTTTCTCAGCAAGACTCCAAAGGCACAAGAAATTAAATGGAGGATCAATTCATGTAATTGCATTAAACTGAAGAGCTTCTGTGAAACAAAGGACACTATCAAGAACCTCAACAGAAAGCCAACAGAATGGGAGAAAAATTTTGCCAGCTACTCCTCTTATAGAAAACTAACATTTAGAATACACAGAGAACTCAAGGAGCTCACCATAAGAAAACAAATAACACAATAAAAATGGAAAGGTGAACTAAATAGACACTTCACAAACGAAGAAATATAAAAGGCCAATAATTGTATGAAAAAGTGCTTAACATCATTAGAAATAAGAGAGATGCAAATCAAAACTACTCTGAGATTTTACCTAATCCCAATTAAAATGGCAATCATTAAAAATACAAACAACCACAAATGTTGGTAAGGGTGTGGGGAAGTGGGAACTTCAATACATTGTTGGTGGGATTGCAAATTAGTGCAATCACTTTGGAAAACTATGGAGGATCCTCAAAAGAATAGAATGAATTTAGCCGGGCATGGTGGCGCACGCTTGTAATCCCAGCATTCGGGAGGCTGAGACCGGAGGATCCGGGTTCGAGGCCAGCCTCAGCTACCTAGTGAGGCACTCCACAACTTAGTGAGACCCGGTTTTCAAAATAAAGAATAAAAAATAGGGCTGGGGGTATAGCTCGGGGGTAGAACTCCCCTGAATTCAATTCCTAGTACCACAAAAAAAAAAAAAAAAGAATAGAATGAACTTACTATATGATCTAGCAAAACCACTTGTGGGTATCTACCTAAAAGAACAGAAATCAAACTACCAGAATAGTGTATGTGTATCTGTGTTTATAGCTGCACAATCCATAATTGCCAAACTATGAAATCAGCCAAGATGTTCATCAACAGATGAATGCATTACAAAGCTATAGGATATGTACACAGTAGATTTTTACTCAGCCATAAAGAAGAACAAAATTATTTCATTTGCAGGGAAATGAATGAAACTGGAGAACATTATGCTACATGAGATTAGTCAGTCACAAAAAGAAATAATATGTGGAAGGTAGGGAGAAAAAGAGACATAGGAGGGTCTCTAGACAAAGAAGGAGAAACCTTGGATGAGTAAAGGAAGTGACCTAACTGAGAGAGATGGGAAGGGGGATACGAAAACACCCTAATGCATATGATGTACATTCACAAAAACATCAATCACTGAGTGGAAGATGAGAAGGAGGAAGGGACAGGAAATGAAGTGGGAATTGGGGAAGGTCTAAATGAGTGACGTGTGCATGTATGTCTCTACCATCCTGTCCCTCATAAAGATGTATGATTGCAATGCATACACACATAAAAAAAGTTTGTTGAAATTTACCTGGAAAGCTATTATATCCTGATCTTTTCTTGGGAGGTTTTTATATTCCTCTTCAATTTCCTTAAGCATTATTGGTATGTTACGATTTTTCAATTTCTTCATGAATCAGTTTCTAAGTTTTATGCTTTTTTTAGATTTATTCATGTATTCTGTGTTATCAAATATTTTGGTGTATACTCATCCTCATATTTTATGCTTCTTTTCATTTCTGTAATATCAGTTATAATGTTTCCTCTTTCTTTTATAATTTTATTTATTGTAATCTCTTTTTTTCTTAGTCTGCCTAAATTTTTTCAATTCTGTTTATCTTTTTGTGTGTGTGTGTGTGGTACTGGGGGTTGACCCCAGGGGCATTCTACCTTCAAGCTACACCCCCAGCCCTATTTTTTATTCTTTATTTTGAAACAGGGTCTCACTAAGTTGCAGAGAGCCTCACTAGGTAGCTGAGGCTGGCTGCGAACTCAGATCCTCCAGTCTCAGCCTCCCAAATGCTGGGATTACAAGTGTGCACCACCACACCCAGCTCAATTCTGTTTATCTTTGAAAAAAAGCAATCTGTAGACACTGACCTGAAACATGGAGCCTCTGAGTGGGCCTGGAGTCACTGAGTAGGCCTGGAACTTGTTTCCATGGGATATAGCCTACAGCCCAGGTCTGTATGAAAAGCTAATTAATGATAGAGTGTGGCCTGATGTTAGGGTAGGACTGGAGGTTGGATCTGTGAAGCCCACTTCTATGGTCTACTTGTTGAAACAAGTCCTTGGGGCTTCTGGAATATGGACAAGAGGAGGTGGTCTAAATATAATGGCTATATGGCCTGGCCTGAAACTTGCAACAATGAAGGACAGCAAACGCAAGGTTTCACTTGGGCAGATTCAGTGCTGGGATCCACAGCAAATAGGTTCACTTCACTTTCCCCCCTAAAACAACTCTTTCCAAGCTGGATTGCCTGGGCCTGGGGAAAGGTTATGTGGGTAATATGTAATTGTACTAGCTGTCCTTACCAATATGTCATATTAATGTAAAACACAAACATTCTGTAATCTGCCACCTATACTCTTCAACTCTTGTGAAGGTGTTTTTCTTAGATAGTTGCTTCCATTTACATTCTTATGTGGATCATATACTGATTGTATTCATAAATATAACCATCATCTCACCAAAAAATCTGTTTGAGAAGGTCAAATTACTCCTTAGTACTCCAAATAAGTACATAATTCAGTTTTATTGTATTACATTGAAAGCTCATGCTTGTGGTTTTATTTATTTTATTTTTGCTTCTATAATTTCAAATTTCCACCATGAGCATGAGTTACTTTAACAAAGAAAACACATTTTTTTTCAAGAAAAGACTGCTTCAGCAGTTGACCCATCTGAAACTTTTTAGTGTCATTGTTCTTTCATCCAGTTTTTACTCTTATTCTCCTCATACCCACTATAAAACAAGGAGAGTTTGATTAAGGAAAGTATTTTACATCTGGACTCTGGCAGGTTTTAGGAATATTTGAGTTAAAATAAATGAATAGATGCAAGATAAATGTTATGCTTAACAACACATGTTTTGATCTTAAGTCAACATTTTCTACTTTTATAGGCAGTTTGGTATAAGAACTAAAGTTCTTCTAGATTTTATTTTCTTATGCATAAAAAATTTTGGTTTAATATTCATTCATCTTCACACTAAAATATAATCAAATAAACATCATTCATTTTTGCCACAAACTTTAAATAATACAAGGATATTCATAAGTTATATTTCATTGCTGTACTGAAAATGTCTGACAGTTTTGCAAGTAAAATATAATGTTGAATATAAATTATATTACTGCTTATGTTTTATTTGAAATATTCATAATATTCATTTTGTAAATATAATATGCAGCACAAGAAAATGACAATATTGTAATTGAACTTCTATGAAAAATCTTGCCTCTGAAAATTTTAGATGAAATCAATCTTGCCTGAGTTTTACTGGGGGTTAGGAAGACTAATTTGCTCATCTTCTTTCTTATTCTGGGAAGTGTATTATGTAAGAGATTAGTGTCATTTCTTGATTTCACTTTAATCAATAACCTGGGTTAAAAGTATAGCACCATTATAAACAAATATCCTTTACAGACCTGAACATGGTATGAGTAATCTTATACAAATAAGTATACAGTAGTGTTCTCTATTAGATTGTTACATATTATAATTGACTCTTAAGTAAGGTGATTGTTACATACTGTATTGAATATTATGATATATTCCCAAAACTGATATAAGCTATTATTCTGAAGAATTTCATTGCTATATAAATATCTCTCATTGTTAATGATGTTGTAAAATATGTAAATATAATCATAATTTCACTTTATGTGAATAATAAACTAAACTAAAAATGCGGCAAAAATGACTTAGAAGTATGATTTGAGTTTGTTGGGCCACTGAAATAGAGCCAAATTTAATAGGATTCTCAGTATTTTTTTGCCACTAACAATCACTTTTGCTGAAGAAGCATTAATTCTATGTGAAAAGTATGTAAAATTATCCACATATGATTGGGAGATGTTATTTTTTCTAGCTTCAGTAACATAAACAAAAACAGCAATATAAATACTTTGAATTTATTTCAGTTGTACAAAAGATAGTATCTTGAAAAAATATGTAAAACAAGGTATATATTTAAAAATTAAAGCCAGCCTATAATGTTTGAATTTCTCAGTAAGTCTTCAAAATTATCAAGATTATGGATATTCTAATATTTCATATTTTCTAATGCTTTACAACTAAAATGTCAAGATGATCAAAATTATTGCACTCCAAACACTTAAATTATCTTTCCCAAATAAATGGAAATGGTGAGAGCACCTGTTTGGGAAGAATATAGTATGTGGGACCTGAAAAATAGATAGTGTATCTTGCCTAGATTAGTAAAGGAGATTATTCATGATTTCATAATATATATTGCTACAACTCCTTAATAGCTGGATCTTGAGCAAAGCTCTGTCCACAGGAGTCCTGCAAGGCAGATGATTCCAAAAGAAGGAATGTGTGACATATCCCACTTTGCATTGTTATATTCTGGAAATTTGGGGTGCTTTGGGTTTTGCTTTTACATTAACTATAAAGGAAAATTTCATAGAAACACATGGTGGCTGACAGATAGTGATTTCTTAATATTAGCTGAAAAAGCAGTGCTTCAAGACAAACCCATATAAGGATTTCATTAACCTCTTACAAGCATTAGTCAAGTTTATCTAAATAGTTACTACAAATAGTCTTTTGCCCGTTCCCACCTTGTCTCCCTGGAATTTTACAGGACACATTAACCCTCTAGCTACCTGAGATATATAAGAACACTGCTTAAAGGAGCTAAACAAATAGTAAAGATTTAAACTAATGGAAAAGAATTTTTATATATGTGTTGTGTTTTTAAGATTTTTTATGTACTAAAAGAATTTTTATATACGTGTTGTATTTTGTAACCTTGATTGGTTGAGGATGACCTTTGGAGGAACAGGTCTGTGAAAATTCCTGTTCTATATGCCTCATTGCAAAAAAATAGTATAAAACAGCTACTTACAAACAATAAAACAGATATGCTTCTTCACTGCATTCAGTGTGAGCGTATTCTTGCAACCTCGTCTCAATCCACACCTGTCGAAGGACCCCTGACCAACACCTGCCTTGAGGGCTGGACCCCGGCAATATATAACAAAAATTATTACAGTGGCCCATTACTCTTCCAAATGAAAAAGAATTTACAATAAGAAGTTATGAAGTAATAAGATTATAATTTACAAAATTAGCTGATAGTACCTGTAATCTTTGAGATCAATAAGTTAATATCATCACTGAGTTTATTAACTGGCCCAATCAGTTTATATTTATGTGTGAAAATGCAATGCAATTAGGTTATGTGATGGTAAATGAGACTACAATCCAAATTTTTTAAACCAGTCTTAAACTGTTTATTAAGAGTTGCAGCTCAAAAAAGAGGAATACAAACAAAAAGGAAGGAAGGAAGGAAGGAAGGAAGGAAGGAAGGAAGGAAGGAAGGAAGGAAGGAAGGAAAGAAAAAAGGAAAAGAAAGAAGTGTTCATGAACTGGATGCAGGGTCATTTGCACAGTACAGACACGTAATACAAAGACAATACAGGCTTTCTTATACTTTGTTATAATTCATATACCTCTCCTATAATTTTCTTGTCAAAAAGGTAAACGCACCTCAGCTAATACTTGAGTAAGGGAGACAAAACATGATACTCAGTGTTAGGATGCATAGATCTTGAAAAATAAGTTAACAAACTTCCTAAGAGCTATTCAAATTTTACAGAGAACCCATATTAGAAAGGGGTCAGGTCTCTAGTAAAATGAAAATATTTAGCATTTAATTGAGAATTTAGGACTTCTTTCTCTAATTAGAAGAGATTTTTTTCATCATTTATCTTCATTCCTTTTCCACTGAGAACCTTAAATAGCCAAAAAATATCATGACTTAGGACATTTATCTGATACAATCCTCTGCATGTGGATGAAACAAAAATTAGTTTACTGAAATTTGTAATACTGCAGAATAGTAAAACAGGCAAGAAACAAGTTCATTAGGTGAAACACCTTTCTTTACAAATGAGAAAACACAGTCTCTGTAATTGTAATGAATAGTGCTAACATTGCTTATGAGAGTAATTGGTTTACCTATAATGAATTTGTTTTTATTTAGCTATCAAATAGAATATGAATTACTTGCTGATATAATAGAGTTTTCAATATAAAACTAAAAGGAGACTCACATCTTTCTCTCTGCTATTATACTATTAATATGTTAAAAATTTAATTGAATATGTTTCATTCAAGGTAGAAATTAGGGTGATTGGCAGAAGCTTCTCTTTCTTTGCATATATTATATATAGTTAGTTAATTAAATCAATTTATTGTATGTTTGCTATACTCCTAAAAAAACCAATATATAAACATTCATTCCTTCTAAACAAATAACACTAAGATACTTGGCCATATTTGTAAATGTAATATGTAAGCCAAGTGAAGAAAAAGTTTAGAAATAATCTGCTTATTCACATATTGGTGAAACTGGAACTCTAAAGAGTGTTTTAGTGTTCTTCAAATTGTTTTATTAGAAGAGGTTAATAAAATAACTTTACTTTTAAACAACAATCAACTGATGAAAAACAATAGTTGGATAAAAAACAGGCCAACTTATAAATTTCACTCTATGTTAGTGAAACCAGTTATTTTTAAGTTTGAGGACTTCCTCTCAATTTCATAAAATCTATATGCTCAACTGTTTCCTAAGCATTGACACAAAATAGTGTACAAACAGGAAGAGAAACTGAACTAAAAGTATCTATAAAATAATGAAACAGGAAAACAGTGATCAATATTTTAATAATAAATGACTCTAACCAGTTGTAAATATATGTATTTATTTGTAAATTATGTTAAGAAACAGTCAATGCAGCTATGAAATGGTATAACTGGTAGGGATTAGGCTTCATTTATGGGACCAAGAAAACAGATCTAAGGGAGATCTTCATCAGCAAACAGGCGAGGAGGGGTGGAAACTTCCAAACTGAGAATTACAGGTGCAAAGTCCAGATGTCCTGAGAAAGTCATATATATTGAATGCATGGGAATACTCTGTAAAATATTGAACTACCTAACATGAAGTGTTAAAATATTAGGAAAATGACATTTGCATTTCTAAATAAACAAGGCATTATTCACCAAATAAATTGGTGCTGATTTTATTACCTTTATTTTGCCACATCTCTCTCTTGCCCTTTGTTTTACCTTCTATTGCTATGTGTCAAATTCTAGAAATCTCAGTGTGGGTGATAGAAGAGGACCCTGATTTTACTAATAAACATGCACACATTTTCTAATTAATAAAATCACTTCTTTACAAGATTCTAACAGGTGCCCCCCCCCCACACTCCAAAAATAGAACATAGAAAAACTCAAAAAGTCTGCAGAGAATTTCCAATCCTTTTCTCCTTCTATTCACAAAACATTATTTTTGGTAGACATGGTATTCAGAAGAAAAACTGAGGACTAGATTTATATTGTACTCATTGGATCATGAGTCTGTGTTGTTTTCTTTTGCTCATTCTGCAAGCCATGAACATTCAGAATGAAAAAGTACCTTCAGTGACCTCTGTATTGTCAAAATTCAGCATAGGTGACTTCAGTCGTACATGTTGAAGAAGGATCTAGAATATGTTATAGTGTGTTTCAAAGATGTGTTCACAGCCTTAATGGGTGTAGTTGGCAGCTGGGCTACTACCATACCTAGAGAGATGAGAATGGGAATTAGTGATTTCTCCCATCCCAGAGTGGAGTGCTCTTGGGAACATTCCTTTAAGAGGACAATCCTGTGTCCATTTTTCACCCCCAAGAAAAGGATTCACATACCTCAAAAGGCAACTCCTCCATAGCTGGACAAGAAAGTGCTGAAATTGAACTAAACCTTGTGCTCTTTTGCCTTTTGCCCACAGGAACATTTAGCTTCTCTATAAAGCAGCCCTGAAAGGATTTACAGACCACTCAAGTCTTGTCACTGCATTGTCCCGGGCCCTTTTGTGTACTGTTTTCTTATAAGAAGCACTATTGATACCATCTGTATTCTTTCACCCCTATGATTTATATATGTGTTTGTTAAATGTCCTCAATAATGGTATATATAGTTAAATTCATCAGAAGTAAAAATCTGATTAGGGACAGAGAAACATATTAGGAAAAAGAGCCCATGATGGGGGTTGGGGGAAAAAAAAAAAACGAAGAGAGGAAGGCAACATAATATTAATACATCTAGGTCAGTTTATTGTAAAAAACATTTCTTCAAAGCATTTATATATAAGGCTGGGGATTCAGAAAATGAATCAGACACATTACTTTTTTTCCTCGAGAACTTAGAGTTTAAATGAGAGAAACAAAGAAACAGAAATATAAGCAAACAATTCCAGTTCAATGTGATATTTTCTTTAAAAAAAAAAAAGAGTAATATCTTCTAATATTGTCACTTTATTTTTTAATTCATTAATGTGCCCAAACTCAGTTCCCTTCAGAGTTCAAATATTATTTAAAAAGAGCATTCTCTTGATTTCTTCCCTTTTTCTTAATAATTTCCATGCCAAAACTTTGCTGCCTATCTAAAAACTTAACACAGTTCTATTGCTTCCTAACATAAATCTCTACAGCAATAAAAGAAATTAGAAATTGGAACAGCTAGCTCTATAACAAGGTAATGGTGCCTCAAAGACCATAGAGGACACTCCAAACTAAGGTCTCTGGGTTACTTCCTTCACTTCCTTCTGCTATTTCAACAGAGCTAAGATTCCAGTCTCTTGCACACACAGCTGCCTTTTTCCTCTTAATTTCTTCAAATTTACTCTAAATGGGCCTTCAGTGGATATATGATTTATTGTGGTGTGTGTGTGTGTGTGTGTGTGTGTGTGTGTGTGTGTGTCTGTGTCTGTGTATACATATACGATCTCTAAGCAAGTGAGATATTTCCCCTCATCCCTTTGAGCAAATTGATTTTTTTTTATTAGATTGCTAGAATTTGGGGAAGAAATATATGTAGTGATTTTAAATTCATTAAGTTCAAGGAAAAATATGTGCTAAAGGAATCAAGGAACACTAAAAATAGTGTTTTTTAATGTAAATAGGAGTAGGTAAATGAAAAAAAAACAATGCATAAAAACAAGCTATGTTGGTTGGGGTTTTGTCTCTCTAATTATATTCCCATTGGTCTTTCTCTTCATCCCTTTTGCACAAACATTTTCTTTCTGAGTTTGTTTTTAAGTTATTAAAAACTCAAATCAAATAAAGTCTTTCTAGCAACATGATTTTTAAATGGAAGAAGCAATTTATCACTTAGATCTCACTCAAAACTGAACTGCTATTTCTTAATAATTTTAACCAATTAATTATAAAATAGAATATGTTATTTTATTTAAACAATATCCTGTTTGATAAATATATAAATAATATATATTAATATCTTCAGGAAAATAGTATACATTATAATAAATCAGTTTTCCATTCTATAAATAATTAGGGAGTGGTCAGAAAATATACAAGATTATGTATCATATCTAAAGTGGATTTTTAACCTCATCATTTAAAATTAATCTGTCATTACCTTCCTCTCTGTCTGCTAAGGATAAAACATAAGTTATGAGGTTTAGCCTATAGGTGACTTACACAGCAGTTCAAGGGAAAAAAATAACTTTTAATAAAGTTTTGAGCTTGTACTTGTTTTCCCAAGGCACAATATAGCTGTTATTTATAGTTTCACTGAAAAAGCTAGTGGTGAATTTTCAGCACTTCATGTAACTAGCTTTATGCTTGGGAAGCCAACATTATATTCGAAAACCAGCTAAGAATTTGTCTCTGACAGCAAGATTTTAAAGGAGAGAAATATCTTTTTGAGAAATCCATAATTAAACAGTAACAGAGTTGGTATAAAGCCAATTGCCGTTTTGTAAAATAAACATTTTTACTATGACTACTTAGCGGATTTCTTCAGAGTTGTGCAATATCTAGGCAACCCAAGTCAGGCAAAATCTTCAATAAAGCACTTTGTTAATGGATATGTGAGTTTCCTTCAAAGATTGAATGAAGCAATTCTGGCCCAGTAGAGCCTAGGATAATTTAGAAGCATGCTCTACCATTTTATTTCATTTAGAGAAATACTTAACCCAATCCATGTGATTGCATTTTAAACATGACCCATTTACCACCTGGACTATCTTACTTTCTTTTCCTCCCACATATAGTACCTGACTTGTCTTGCTGTCATAGTGAGAAGGTGTTGGCCACTTGGACACCTGATGGAACCTTCCAATCAATCACCATCATCCTTACTGTGCTTTAGTCTGTACACAAGTCCTTTCAAACTTACCTAAAGGAGGTATTTCCCAGATCTTCCATACCAAGTTCCCAACTGGACCTCATAACTCTAACCACTAATTCTTTAAAAAAATATAAAGGCCTTTCCCCTTCTCTTATCATGGAAGTGCTCTTTACAGATTTTTTCATTTCTAGTTTTCCTTTTATAGGCAAATGTCTTTCTTGATTGAGAATGTGGTATCTCATTTTCACAATCATTGCCTCATTAATATATGCATGATTTTATTTTCATTATTCTACTAAAAATGTACTTTTAAAGATGTCTAAAATTCCAATGGATTTTTTATTTTTATTTTATTTTTTTGTGGTACTGGGGATTGAACCAAGGGCCATTCTACCTCCAAGCTACACCCCTGGCCTACATTTTTATTCTTTATTTTGAAACAGGGTCTCACTAAGTTGCAGAGGGCCTCACTAAGTAGCTGAGGTTGGCCACGAACCTGGATCCTGGTGTCTCAGCCTCCCAAGTACTGGGATTACAGGCATGCACTGCCACACCTAGCTCCAATGGCTTTTATCTGAGTAAATCTTCAAGATGTTCCTTACTAAACACTCTTGCTTTTTCCCACAGTAAGGGAATCACTTATTTCTATCTGTTCACCGAACAACCTGGAATAAGGAAACACTCTAATATCCTTTTAGTTAGGAATGGAGGAAGCACTCATTCTGGCTACTGGGTCTTAATGAGAATTGTCTTGATGCAATTCTAAGACATTTCCACCAAAATGAAGATCACAGCCTGCTTCCCCTTTGACTTCTTAATGTTGACTGTAATATGCACGTAATAATTGGAGTCCCATCACCCACACTGGATCATGATTTGGAAGCTTCAGAATGTAGAGCCACTTAACAGAAAGAAAGTCCCTCACAGCTTCATTTAACCACTCTATCCTGGAAGAGTGGTTAAATTTCTTCAAAATTCTTTAATGTGAAATTGAAAAGAAACAATTTTCTCATCAGCCAAATCTTAAAAGAGCACATGATGGAATAGATTCTCCTCTAAATCAAAAACTTTAATGATGGCATTGCCACATTTTTATTTCTTCCTATATCTTTTCTTCCAGAAGAAAAATTCAATATAGTGATGTAACATACCTGACACAGATATTGAGCAATTCCTCCATCATCTCCTTTAAAAGAAGACTAATGTTGCCATTGTCACTCATACATGTCTTTTGATTTTCCTCATTATTTTATGCATGTAGGATTTTGTTTTTATGGTGGTACAGCTTGAACCCAGGACTTTATGTGTACCAGGCAAGCACATTATCATTGACTACATCCACAGTTCAGTTTTTAACTTACTAAACTTTATTTTTTCCAAATTTCCAACAATTAGAATTATATAAATTGTTGAAGAACCACGTAAAAGGATGCTTCTTGCATGACAATTTTGTCATGAAGGTTTCTAATTTTTCTTGTTAGGAGTAATATTAACGGTAAGAGTAATATTCAGACATAATGTAATGCTAGTTTAATTTATTAGTTGCACAATTCAAGTACAAAAATAAATATGATTTATGTCTCATACACAAAAAGAGAATGTAATTTAACAAGAAATAAAATAAATTAATGAGAAGAAAAATATGTTCACAAGAAAAATGTTATGTGATATTGGAGATCAGATTAAAGAATTACTATTTTAATTTTGGAGAAACACAGATTTCAGGAAGATATGGTACTTAAAGATACACAAAAGATTGGCAAGAGAGTTTAGAATAAGTAGTAGACACAGAGAGTATAAGAAAAAAAGGGAGAAAGAAACTTAAAAACTAAGTGGGGAATGGGAATTGTTTAACTTTGGGGGGAGAAATAATAAAGAAATCCTATCTATCATCTATCTATCTATCTCTCTATCTCTCTATCTATCTATCTATCTATCTATCTATCTATCTGTCATCTATTTGTCATCTGTCTATCTGTCATCTATCATCATCATCTATCATCTATCTGTCATCTATCATCTATCTAATCTATCATCTAATCTATTTCACCTCTCGTCTATTTCATAGGCTTTACATGAGAGAAAAATTAAACAGGAAAATATGGGCCACATTGGTCAAGGCTTATTTGCGTGTGTGTGTGTGTGTGTGTGTGTGTTTTACTGAGGAGTGAACCTAGGGGCATTCTACCTCTGAACTACACCCTCAGCACATTTTGTATTTTATTTTTGAAACTGAGTCTCACTAAGTTGCTTAGAGCCTTGCTAAGTTGCTGAGACTGACCTTGAACCTGCAATCTCCTGTCTCAGTCTCCCAAGTATTGGGATTACATGTGTGTGCCACTACACTAAGCCTAAGACATATTCTTAGATTTGTAGTGAGTATAAATCTCAACAATCTCTGAGCAGGTAGTTGATGTGATTGGAACTTTGTTTCAAGAAGTCTTATCTGGCAGTGGCAATCAGTGTGGAGATTCCTCAGAAAATTGGAAATGGATCCACTTTATGGTTCAGCTATACCACTCCTGGGTATCTTTCCAAAGGGACTGAAATCAAATATTATAGTAATATATGCATATCCATGTTTATACAAGCACAATTCACAATAGCCAAATTATGGAACCAACCTAGGTGTGGATTGAAAAAATGGGTTACAAAGTTATGGAACATCTAAACAATGAAACTCTACTCAGCAATAAAGAACAAAATTATGTCATTGGCAGTAAAATGATTGGATCTGGAGAACATTATGTTAAGTGAGATTAGCCAGTCACAGAAAGTAAGGGTCATGTGTTTTCTCTCATTTGCAGAAGCTAGGGAGTAATTGGAATTCTAGGGGAACCTCAGTTAATGGAAGAGAAAACCCACTGAAGCCAGGGAGGTGGTCTAGGGGACGGAGAGGGGATTATTGAAGAAACTACTTCCACTGACATTATATGCATATGTGAAAATATCAAAATCAATCTCAATATCCTGTATTGGGAAGGAGAGGAGTGGGGAGAGAGCTGGGAGAAAGCCCACCAAGAGCTGTGTGCATGTATGTCACCATCATGATGAACTGCACTATGACATAAGATCATAATGCACCAGTAAAAATTATTTAAACAAAAAAAAGAAGCTTCAAAAAAATGAGAAGAGATTGAGGCTAGAGGTAAGGAAACCTCTGAGAATTCTTTATGTAGATAGTCTCTTTTCTTTTTTTGCTGTAGCTAAATTGTAATGGACTTAAAAATAGGCATCACATCTCCATAAAACTCAGTGTCCATGATATATGGAAAGACAAGTAGCAGTATTTCAACAAACTATTATTTAATTGAAAGAATTTCATAGCTGAAATTCTGAAAAGGAGACAAGATATTTG
>PVLC010028162.1:0-21359 GCA_004027655.1 Graphiurus murinus
TGAAGGTAATTCTCTAGCAGGTGTAACTTAGCCCTCCCCCCTCCTTTTACTTGAAATCCCTTAAGCTGGGTGTGGTGATGTGCACCTGTAATCCTAGTACCTGGTGTCCCTAAGTATGATCCTTAAGGACCATAGGTTCGAGGCCAGCCTCAACAATTTAGCAAAACTCTGTTTCAAAAAATAAAATAAAATAAAATAAATCTGGGGGTATAGCTCAAAGGTAGAATGCATCTGGGTTCAATCCCCAGTACCAAAAAAAAAAAAAAAAAAAAAAAAAAAAAAAAAGAAATCCCTTAAATCTCTGTTCATTACAGCTCAAGTTCTAGCAGAAAGAAATGAGCACCAGGGAGCTGCCGCTGGTTGCAGCACCTTGGGGAGGGGCCCAGGCAACTCTCCTCAGAAGGGAAGGCCCTCGGCCCAAGGTCTGTCGGGAGGAAGCCATTACTTAACCCACAGCTGGTGATGTGTGGGGGCCTGCTCATGTGTCCATTAAAGTTAAGCAGATGGAGAACTTAGTTGCTGCTGGTTTACAGAGGTTCAATGAGTTTGGTGACTAAGGGGAGTGGAATGGTTGGGTATTTTTATAATACATTAGGAAAGCAACAAACACTAGCTGGCTATCACCTCGCTGGGGGCAGTCCAGAGAAGAGATGCTGGGGGTTTATGAGCACGATTTGAGGTCCTGCTTGACAAAGACTGGGATCTTAGCAACACAAGCAGAGGTAGCTAGGAAGAGTCCAAGGACCTCAGATGAACCTGGCCTACTGGAAGCACTTCTCTTATGGTGCTGCTTCCTACTGGGAAAACCCAATGACCCACCTAATACTCTGCATGACTCAAATGTGGCTTGAACTTAGGGACAACAGTAAAAAATAGTAGAGGGAAAAGATCAATTATGCACCAAATGAATTGTAGGCATTATCCATGTCAAACCCAGAAGAAGTCAGGAAAGGCTATACATAGATTTGGGAGTGTTCAACAAGGAACAAAAGCGTGGGTTTGGCTCATGCAGAGTCAGCTGCTATGGTGAGGCCGCATCTGAGCCATTGGTGTACAATATGTTACTGCAGGGTGAACTGAGAATGGTTTGCTGGGGTGGCCGATTCCGACCTCAGCCTAGAGCTGACTAAGCAAGGTGGTGATTGCCAGTTAAAAGACAGAGAGAGAAGTAGAGCTATAAAGAATGGCAGAAACTTAAGACTGCCCCACACTCCTGTTGCTAGCCGGCAACAGGATTGCTTGGAAGGCTAACAGCAGCCTCTCCTGGGTTTCCATGGGATCCCTTTGCCTTATTATCACGCGCATCCTTGTTAAAACAAAACACTACTTAGGATAATATGTGGTTCTTCAGAGCCCAAAAAAGCCTAACTAAAACAGGAAAGGAGTTACATAGAAGGGGAAGGAAGAGAGTGAGAAGAGAGAAGCTTAAGACCCTTGGCTGTACTTCTTATTGGCTACTCTTATTTCCGAAAGCTTTCCAATTTGATTCTAAACATGGTGTTCCTATCATTTTTTTCTTTCCTGGAATAATTTATAACCTTATGGAACTGAAGGGAAATTAGAGCTCATTTAGCACATTAAGAGAGACGAGAAAATAGTGGCTTTTTATTCCATTTCCTTCAGCGATTCTTTTCCTCATTGTTTAACTACGGATCTTCTCGAATAATCCTGGTGATGCATTGCTTATAATCTCAGTTCTCGGGGCCTGAGACAGGGAGATTGCAGGTTTGAGGCCAGTCTCAGAAAATTAGTGAGGGCCTCAACAACTTAGAGAGACCCTATGTCAAAATAAAAAATAGGACTAAGGGTGTAGCTCAGAGATAGAATGCTTGTGAGTAAAAACAAACAAACAAAAAAGTCCTAAGTGTTGAATTCCTTCCCAATCTATAGTATGAGAATTCACATAATCTATGGAATGTGTATTTGTAAGTTTCAAATGTAAAACTCAACATGATAAACTTGAGATGGCTTTCCTTTACCCCTCCCAGCTTTGGGGAGAGAAAGTACTGGGGATTTAACTCAGGGGCATTCTACCTCTGAGCTACACCCCATAACCCCAGCCCTTTTAATTTTTTATTTTGAAATAAGGTCTTGCTAAATTGCTGAGGCTGGCCTCAAGCCTGTGTTCCTCCTGTCTCAGCCCCTCAAATACGGGGATTAGAGACGTGCATCACCACGTCTGGCTTTTTCCAACATACTATCATTATTTTAAGAGTCCTTTATATTAAACTCTTTTTTTTTTTAACATTTCAAATGATGATTTCTATCATGCATAAGAGCATAAGGCATCATAAAATAAATATTCATGTCCCTATCATTTAGTCTTAATATTTTGCCATATTTGCTTCGGACTTAAAAAAAAAATTACAGATACAGATGGAAGTCCCTTTTGCCATCCAACTTGCTCCCTCCCTGGAGTTGGCCACTCTTTTGAAGTTACTTTTTCCCAGGAGCAGACCCTGAGGTGAAGGCTGACAGGTAGCCAGGCTGTCCCAGGGGGAATGGTGAGGGAGAAGGAGGCGGACAGGGAAGGGAAGGCAGCCACCACTGCAGGCAGCTGTGGCTTCTTCCTGCAGGGATGCCCCTGGGAATTGTCCTGGCCAACCAGTGATGGAGATGGAACCCTCGTACCCCACACCATGACTCACTGAGCAGCTGGGTACTTCCAACCCTCCCCAGGTGAGGCAGGGTGGGTTCTGGCTGAGGGCAGCCTTTTGCAAAGATGTTGGCTGCTAGAAATTGGCTGGTTTGCACAAAAATGGTTTGGGAATACAAAGGGACATGGGTGGGAAACGAGAACACCTGCAGCAAGACACCCCATCCCTTTGCATTTGCCATGGTAGATAGGTATTGCTAACCTTTATATTATATGATATCATTATTATCATTAGCCATGATGATGATGATGACAGGAAACAGTGACTTTAAATATAAGCCAGTCAATGTGAAAAAGAGTTATTTATTCACTGGATTTATATCATGTGCCTGATAGATCTTCCCCTTAGTAGGAAGTAGGGAAAGGAAATAAAAGCACACCACAATTTATTTTTTGTTTGGCTTCACACTTCATTAGACTTTGACAAAATAGGATTTTTTCCTTATTCTTCCTCTATTTCCTGCTGTGGGACTGCAGGGTTACTAGGCTTAAACAGTGATGAACTATAAGATTACAAGTCTTTGCTCAGTAGACTATCTAGAATCAACTGTCTTGAGATATAATTTTCTTCCAACCTGCAATTCATTGGCCTATTTTTTTTTTTCTTTTTTTGTAGTGCTGGGGATTGAACCCAGGGGTATTATATCTCTGAGCTATACCCCTAACTCTTTTTATTTTGTTTTGAAACAGGGTCTTGCTAGGTTGCTGAGAGTCCTGTTAATTTCTGAGGCTGTACTTGTACCTGTGATCCCTGTCTTAGCCTCCTAAGAACTGGGATTATAGGCATGCATCACCATACCTGGTGGCCTTTCTATTAAAAGGGAACAAGAAGTCAGTGTGTGGGTACGGGTGTGGGTGTGGGTGGGAGGTGACATAAAGAAGGCAAATCCCAGCCCCATGATCAGAGCAGTCTAAGTCATTGAGCAAAGCCAGGAATAGCTTGTCTTCTTTGTTTCTTATAACCAGAAGGACCCCTGATGCACCAAAATAAAGCTACAAAACACTATTTCCTATTCCCTTTTGCAGACATCAGAAGGGTTTAAAATGAACTCTAAGTAATATTCTTCATAGAATCTAGTACTGGATAAACACAGGCTTCCCTCTTAAAGAACTGGCGGACAGAGAAAAATCACCTAAGAAATGAAAAGATACATTAAGCAGCCCAGTAGGATCTCTCTGAAGAACCAGAATAGTCACTTGTAAAGCAAACTCAGTTAAATACAAAAAACAACACCCCCAACAAATCTAACAGCAACATTCAAGCAGATATATACCAAATTTCATGTTTCCAACACAAAATGCTTACGGAAATTGAAAATCCTAGGGAAATAGTGAACAACAGTAGATTTACCTCAGAGATCACACAGCTAGCAAGTAAATATGTGTAAGCTCTATTGGTGAAGAGACCTTTTGGAAGCCACACAAATTTTATAACTAAAAGAGCAGAAATATTTCCACAAAGATATTCCTTACTGGTTTTTTATTTGATTCCATTTCCATAAAAAACAAACCTTATAAAAATAAATAAGAAAACTATTACATATTAGCATATTTAAGCAGCAAACAGTATTAGGAATAAAGATCACATAGAATTAATAGTCCTTATACTTTTTCTTTTCTTTTCTTTTTGTGGTACTGGGGATGGAACCCAGGGGCATTATACATCTCCAGCCTTATTTTATTCTTTTATTTGGGAACAAGATCTCACTAAGTTGTGAAGCTAGCTGTGAACCTGCGATCCTCATGTCTCAGCCTCCCAAGGACTGGGATACAAGCATGCACCCCCATGCCAGGCTGTTCTAATACTTTTTTTGTTTGTTTGCTTTGTGGTGCTGGGGATTGAACTCAGGTGTGTTATACCTCTGAGTTACACCCTCAGCTCTTTTTTCAAAAATTTTTTGAAACAGGGTCTCACTAAGTTGTGGAGGACCTCATGTTGCTGCATGTTGCTGCGAACCTGCAGTCCTCTTATCTCAGTCTCCCAACTAGTGGGATTACAAGAGTGCACAAAAAATGTCTTCATTAATCTACTGGCAACATTGGCTTCTCCCTATCGAAAACTGTAATTCATATAAAATGCAAGACTGCCATAAAATGTCAGGAATGTGAGGGGTCCCTACAGCCTTAGGACTCTTGTAGTCAGTCTATCGACCCACTAGTGGCCCATGAGTCCAGATTAAGAATCTTCTATCTGGAGAGAAGCACAAAGTACTTACGTTGTACAGGGGGATCGTCTTCATCACCTTGTACTGTTTAGTGGGATCCATTTTATACAGGTGACGGTCGGTGACAAAAATTGCTCGGTCTTCCACCTTACTAAATCGATTCACCTGTAAGCAAACAAACCGATAAGCCAGAGCATGTCACCAGGCATGAAGTCAAGCCACTTGTCTGAAAATATCCATGGGCATAGGTGTCTGACTATAGAGACACATTCTTTAACAGATGGGCACCATGTATAGCCACTCTCCAGGACATGACCTCAAAGAAGTAGAAGTTCCCAGGTGTATGGAATTTGGCAACTGAAATTTTAGTTTAACAGGGAAGATATACAAAGCAAAGCAAAGCAAAGCAAAGCAAAAAAAACCCCAAAAAACCACACACAGAGGAATACAAAGACTAAAAAATACAAAGACTAAGACACCATCAAGAAAAAGACAAATTTGAACAGTGGGAGAACATTTTTGCAAATCATCTATCTGATAAGGGACTTGTACTAGGATATGCAAAGAACTAATTTGATTCAATAATTAGAAGACAATCCAATGACATTCAATAATTAGAAGACAATCCAATGACAAAGCAATGACATGAAACTCTTGGTTACAAGAAGCTGAGATTAGTATATGGGGGGTGAGACAAGTAACTGATAAATAAAAATAATTTCATATGATATTCTGAAGAAAATAAACTAGTTAATGTGATTGTTAAAAATGTGTGTACGTGTGTATATTTCTGTAGGGTACTACTTTTTCCTTTTAAGTTAATAATGTCTTTATTTATCTCTTTTTCTTTTTGTTTTTAGGTACCGCAGACTGAACCTAGGGGCATTCTGCCTCTGAGCTACACTCCAGCCCTTTTTATTTTTTATTTTGAAATGGTCTTGTTAAGTTGCTAAGGGTCTTGCTAAGTTGCTAAAACTGACCTTGAACCTGTGGTCCTCCTGTCTTAGCCGCCAAGTACGGGAATTACAGGGTTAGCTCATAGGATGCTACTTTATTAAATAGAGGGTCAGAGAACACCCACATTTACAGGTTAATCTTTTTTTGTAAGAGGCAGAATTAACTATAGGACATGTCATAAATAAGTTGTTAGTTACTTGTTAATTAGGATGCTTCAATCTTAGACTTAGGTAACATTTTAATCAAGGTATCTAGCACTAAAAGTTTTTGAACCACTGCAGTGCTATACTTTTTAGTGACTAGAAAGAGCAAGAAAGCAAAACAAATAAAAACAAACCCACAACTAGAATAGAAGACATATAGAATATCTGTGAAACATATAACCCTGCCCCTTCTCCCATGTTTTTATTTCTAAGACACAAACAAAGAAGTCAGAGATTAATTGGAAAATACTGTTAGCATCAATAGGATGCTCAGCTAATTAAGTCAGGACCTACAGGAGGTGACACAGCAGGGCATATTGCTATAGGTAGGCTAGAGCAAACAAATTCAAATTTGAGTTTGAATGTTATTCAGTCTTTTCATGTTGCTTCAAAGTTTTAGAAATCAGTCAATTCTGGAAACATTTCCTTGATAACCAGAGCATCTTTTTCAGTCAACCAAAAAAAAAAGGTGTCTATAACTGAGAGTAAAATAGGGTCTATATGGTAAATATTTTCCATCGTTGGTAAATAGCTTCACATAATATCCATTTTTTTTTTTGACATAATAGAGGGCTGGCACTTCTCAGGAGACTTGAAACAAGGTAAATGTAGAGCTTTCCTACCAGCATTGCTCTGTGGCTCTGCATGATACTAACTGTATGCAGAGCTTTTGGAAATAAAGGGTTCCACGGTCCAAATGGTTTGAGAAACACTGCAAACCATGGCCCCTACTAGGATATTCATAACCCAGGAATATACTCAAGACTCTGAGAATTCTGCATTTTAACAACATGTTTAACCCATTTAATTTGTGGAAGAAAAACACTGGTTCTATGAAACCCATGTTGGAGAACACTAATGATCATTTGTGTCAATCTTAGAATGCACAATAGAGAACATCTAAACAGGATCTGAACAATAAGCAAAGCATGCTCCTCATTTGTGGAGTCATATGGAGAAATATGTGAATGTGGTGCAAAAGAATATGATTAAAAACCCTCGTTGCACAATTTCACAGGGTCATTCTGGAGTCAAAATGAAAAGGCCACGTGTCGTTTTTATGATAAGTCCATGATTTCATCCAAAAGCAGCAACAAAAATACCCCAAGGCAGCAATTGTGTGGAAGTTCTTTTTAGAAACACTTCATTCTTTTATATGCAGAAAATGTAATTTATAGAAAGAACACATCACAAATTGAGTAGGTAGGGCATCAGCAACATAAAAGTTTTAGGTTGCTTAACTTAGCTATCGAAACAGCAAAGCTTCGAAGAAATTCCACATAGATCTGTAAATCCCCGATTTTATACAATTGTAGCACAGGAATGCTGTTTTCCTTCCACTTAAATTCATAAAGTAACAGAAAAATTGGATCATAGACTTGGTGTTAAAGATATCATATTGTTTCTTCCACCCAAAGCAAAAACCATCAAAACAGGAAAAAAATCCCTACCATCCTGTTTTTTGCTAAACACTTCAAGTGATCTGTTTATAGGTTTAGTCAATACCATGAGGGCCAGAGATAGCGCTTCCCTGGAGAGTTAGACCAGAGGACACAGTATGGGTGAGAGGAGCTATTTGCAGAAGTCTCTCACCTTAAAAGACATTTTGTAGCTGTGGTTAATGGAAAGTGGCTGTTTCAAAAAGAATCAAAGGGTAAAGAAGAGGGATCTGCTAAAGTTTCATTAAGCCCGCCTGGGTGTATCTTTGGGCCTGAAGGATTCTAAAAAGGATTCTAGAAAGAGTGTTTTGTATTGAACTTTGGAATACAGTAACATGAATAAGAATTTTTCAGTTTTTTATCCAGCAGAACCTAGGATAAAATTATCAGATACAAAATTGTCTGCTGGAAAGAGAGACACCAGGCCCTTCTGCAGTAGATGACCTAAATCTCAAAATCACCTTTCTTTGATCAGTTGTTTTGATTACTAATTTGGCTTTCCAGATATCTTAAAGAAGTATACTAGATACTGGATATAAGGACTCACTAAAAAGGTGTGTTCCTTCGTTCTATTCACAAACTGGCATTATGACATATAGTTTTTTGTGTGGGTGTGTGAATCTAGTTAGTAAAGGTCTTTTCTTGGTTGTCAATTAACTCTAGAGACAATAAGATAGACTTTATGAATGTCTGAGTTCAGAACTAGACTCTAACCTGTAAAAACCATCCCAAGATGCTACCAGCAATCCTTTCTTGATGACCTTTATTTCAACCTAACTTTAAAAACAGCTGCTGTTTTGTTAAAAAGCTCTTAACCCTCGGCCTTGGACTCTTCTTTCTTATAGTGTTCAAATACTGATAGTGATAATAAGATGCATACAGATTGAGTATTCCATATCCAAAATGCTTGAGACCAGTGGTGTTTCAAATTTTGAAGTCCTTTAGGTTTTGGAATATTTACACAGGCTTACTAGATGAACATCCCTAATTAAAAAATCTGAAATACCCCCAAATCTGAAACATTGAGTGTTGTGTTTGTGCTGAAAAAGGTTTCAGATTTTGGAGCATTTCAGATTTAAATTTTTAGATTAGGGATGCTTAACCTCTATTCAGTTTGTGGCCCTGGTTCTGGATCATCTTCTATTATAATATTTAGTCCTAGTCCCAGGTTCCTAAAACAAAAACTTCTAAGACCCTTGGAATCTCTGGAGTGATCAGAATGTCTTTTGTCTACTAAGGAAATAACTAAGAACTAGAGGATTCTAGTTTCAAGATGGGGAGTGGGTGCCCAAAAGACCAGGGCACAGTTAGAGGGCTAGAACTTTTAGCAGCTTCCCCAACCACCTTCGGAGAGGGGAGAAGGGCTGGAGTTGGGGGTTAATTACCAAAAGGCAATTATTTAATCAATAATGCCAGTCACACTCTTGCCTTTCAACTGTGGTATTCAGACCACTGACATTTAATGTGAATGTCCACATAGTCAGGTTTAAATCTATCACTTTGCAATTTGTTTTCTGTTTATCCCATTTGTTCTTTGTTCCCTTTTTCACATTTTCTGTCTCCTTTTGCCTTGAGATTTTAAAAATGACTCCATTTTATCTCCTTTTTTGACTCATTAGTTATAGCTCCTTGTTTTGCTATCTTAGTAATGCTAGATTTTAGGGAATACATTGATAACATATCACATTCCATTGATATTATACCACTTTGTGTATGGTACAAATACTTTATGATAGTATATTTCCATTTCTCTTTCTTTCTGCCTGAATGACTCCTTTAACACTTCCTATAGTGTACATATTCAGGTATGTCTGAAAAAGTTTTGATTTCACTTTAGTTTTTGAAAGGTTATCTTTGCTGGGTATAGAATACTATGTTAACAGGTTTAGCCACCCCCCCCCCAATACTTTGAAGATTTTTCTCTACTGTCTTCTCAGCTGTATTGTTTCTGACAAGATATCAAATGCATCCTTATCTTTGTTTCTCTGTCTCTTTTCTCTCTATTACTAGGATTGAGCAATCTGATCTCAGTGTGGCTTGGCAACATTGACTTCCAGTTTCTTGCGCTTATCTCTTCAGCTTTCTTGGATCTATGCATTTACAATTTTCATCAAATTTGGAAAAATGTCAGCCATTATTTTTTCAAAATAGAAACAAATAAACAAAAAAAATCTTGTAATTCCTGTAATCTCAGTACTTGGGAGGCTGAGACAGGAGGATCATAGATTTGTGGTCAGTCTCAGCAACCTAGTGAGATCTTGCTTAAAAATAATAAAAATAGGGCTGGGGGTGTAGCTCAGAGGTAGAATGCCTCTGAGGTACTCGGATTCAATTCTGAGTACCACAAAAACAATCCCCCCCCTGCAAACAAACAAACAAAAAAACCCCCAAACAAATCTCTCCTATTCCTCAGAGACTACAATTGCATTTATCTGAGACCACATGGAGTTGTCTGACAACTTCCTGATGTTTTATTCTGAGTCTTTACCCACGTTGTCCTGTGTTTAATTACGAGTAGCTTTATTGCTTTATCTTCAAATTCCCTAATCTTTCTTCTGCAAGGTCTAATCTGTTGTTAATCCTTTTGAGTACATTTTTTTCTCTCATATTTTCTTTTTTTTTTTTTTGTGGTACTGGGGATTGAACTCAGGGGCATTCTACCTCAGAGCTATACCCCCAGCCCTATTTTTTATTCTTTATTTTGAAACCGAGTCTCACTAAGTTGCGGAGTGCTCACTAGGTAGCTGAGGCTGGCCGCGAACCCGGATCCTCCGGTCTCAGCCTCCCGAATGCTTGGATTACAAGCGTGCGCCACCACGCCCGGCTTCTCTCATATTTTCATCTTTATAAATTCAATGAAGGTCATTTAAAAATCTTCCATGTGGCCAGGCGTACCCATAATCCCAGTACTTGGAAGGCTGAGACTGGAGGATTGCAGGTTCAAGGCCAATCTCAGCAACTTAGCAAGACTCTGTTTTGAAATAAAAAATAAAAAGGGCTGGCGACATAGTTTGGAGGCAGAAATACCCCTGGGTTCAATCCCCAGTATCAAAAACAACAACAAGCCCCAAACCCAAATAAACAAAACAAAAACAAAAAAACCAAACGACTTCCATGTGCTCATTTAATGTTTAATCTTTCCTCTAGCTTTCTGAACAAATGAAATATAATTATAGTATCTGTTTTAATGGTCTTGTCTATTAACTCTATACTCTGTCATGTCAATCTGAATGACTGATTTTTCTTCTTGTCATGCATTGCAGTCTCAGTTGTTTGGTATGTCTGGTGATTCCTGATGAGGTGTCCTGCATTCAGAATTTTGCCTTCTGGGTGCTGGATGTTTTTGTATTTTTATAAGTACTTCTGAGCTTTGCTCTGGGATGCTGTTGGTTACTTAGAAATAGTTTAGTTCTTTCCAGTTGTGCTTTTAAGATTTGTCTGATAGAACAGGAGCAGTGTTTACTCAAGAGTTACTCTCCCTATGGAGGCAAGATCCTTATCAGCGCCACCAAGGCCTGGGAATCTCAGGCTTTCCAGCCCTGCGGAGGGAACAGGCCATGTGCACCCATGTGAGCAATGGGCACTGTGACCTTTGGGTGGTTCTTCCCATTCTTGAGTATTTCCTTGCAGGCGGGTCTGTCAGAACTCACCTGGATACTGAAAGTGAACCCTCTAAAGGTCTCTGGAACTGTCTTTCCTGGCGGTTCTGACTTCTGTGGTACTCTGCTCTGCATATCTATCTGCCTTGATCTCTCCTGGCTGTCAGCTCTATCTTTTCCATTAAGGAATCCACAGGGCTCTGCATGGCTCCAGGCTCAGGCCAGGACAGGAAAGCCCTGAGACAGGAATGTGGCTAACACTACTGGACATCTCACTTTTTCTCCTATTTCAGAGATCACTGTCTTTCCTTGCTTGAAATGCATACTATCTTGAAAACCATTGTTTTACATTTTTTGTCCCTTTTCCTTCCCATTTGTACCCACTTCCTGTTTATTTAAATAGGTGCCTTGTATTCTACTGTGTACATGTAGTTCATCAGTCCAATCTTCTATTGATGTGCGTTTACATTTTTCTAGTCTTTTGGCTGTTATAGTGTGTAAACTTATACATATATCTCTCTTTGGATATCTGTACAAATATATTTGTGGAGAAAATCTAGAGTTGTAGAGCTTCTGGATAAGAAGTTTGGGATTTTTTTCTTTTCCTTTTCTTGTTTTCTTTGTGGTACTAGGGATTGAACCCAGGGACATTCTACCTCTGAGTTACACACCCAGCCCTTATTTTTTTTAATTTTTATTTTGAATCAGGGTCTTTTTAGGCTGCTGAGAATCTTGCTACTTGCTGAGGCTGTCCTTGAACCTGCAATCCTCTTGTCTCAGTCTCCAAAGTACTAGGATTACAAGCCACTATACCCAGCTGGGAATTTCTAATTTTGATATATACTGTTAAAATGTTCACTCAAATGAAAGGTACCTTATACTCTTAAAAAGCCTTTCTTTCTTTCTTTTTTTTGTGGTACTAGGGGTTGAAGTCAGGGGTATTCTACCTCTGAGCTATACCTATGGCCCTATTTATTTATTTTAAATTTTGAAACAGGGTTTCACTGAGTTCCTGAGGCTATAATCCTGTCTTAGCCTTCCAAGTATTGGGATTATAGGCATGCACCACCATGCTGGCTAAAAGTGTTCCTTTAAACCTTTGCAAACACTGTTTATGCCAACATTATTTTATTATTTTATTTTGGTGTACTGGAGATTGAACCCAGGGGCATTCTACCTCCAAGCTATACCCCCAGTATACTTTTTTAATTCTTTATTTTGAAACAGAGTTTCACTAAGTTGTGGAGGGCTTCACTAAGCAGATGAGGCTGGCCATGAACTTGTGATCTTGCTGTTTCAGTCTCCCAAGTACTGGAATTACAAGCGTGTGCCACCAAGTCTGGTTTATGCCAACATTTTAAAGTTTGCCAAACTTATAATTGAAAAACCATACTTCATTATTCTGATTTGAATAATAATCCAAGTATGTATTTTTTAATTTTTATTTTTGCAGTATTGAGGATTGAACCCAGGGGTATTCTACCTCCGAGCTGCACCTCCAGCCTTATTTTTCTATTCTTTATTTTGAAACAGGGTCTCACTAAGTTGTAGAGGGCCTCACTAAGTAGCTGAGGCTGGCCACAAACCTTCGATCCTCGTCTTAGCCCCTCAAGTACTGGGATGACAAGTGTGCACCACCAAGTCTGGCTGTAGTGTTTTCATAAAGAGTTGAAATAAAGCATCTCTAAAGTCATTTAAACTGGTTGGACTTTTATTATGAGGTAGTTCTTTGATAATTTAAAAAAGTTCTTCCTTTGGATATTGCCTTATTTACATCAATATCTCTTCTTGGGTAAGTCTAGGCAATACTTTTATTTTTTTCCTTTTGGTATTGGGGATTGAACCCAGGGGTATTCCCTACCACTGAGCTATACTCCCAGACCTTAAAAATTTTTTTTTTCTTTTGAGATAGGGTCTTGCTATGTTACCCATGCTGGCCTCAAACTTGTTACCCTCCTGCCTCACCCTACTGAGTATTTTGGATTATAGGTGTGTGCTATAGTGCTCAGTTAGGTAATAATTCTCCCCTCTGTCCCTCCCTTCTTTCCTTCCTACCTCCCTACTTCCCTATTAGGGATTGAACCCAGGGGCATTCTACCTCTGAGCTATACCCCAGCCCTTATTTATTTTTTTATTTTGAAACAGGGTCTATCTAGGTTGCTGAGGGTCTTGCTAAGTTGTTGAGGCTGGCTGTGAACCTGCAATCCTCCTGTCTCAGTCTCCCAAGTACTGGGATTATAGGTGTGCGTCACTAGGCCTGGATTTAGGAAATACTTTTCTTAAATTCATTTCATAAATTTTAAATGTATTTGAATCCCTTTACAAAATGCTTTTTCATGATTACTTCAGATTCTTCTCTCTCTGTTCTTCTAAACAAGGTCTCAACAATGTTCCGGCTTCCACTTGCCCAAGTGCTGTCACCTCCCAGGAAATAAGACAAGTAAATGCATTCATGACATGTATGAATGTACAGCATGGTGTGTTCTACTATAACTTATGTTCTACATAATTTTCTTCCTCCCTCCAATACTGTCTTTTAAAAAATAGTAATAAAACATGTACTTAAGAGTACTAAACTGAGCCAGGCATGGTGGCGCACGCTTGTAATCCCAGCATTTGGGAGGCTGAGACTGGAGGATCCGGGTTCGAGGCCAGCTTCAGCTACTAGTGAGGCACTCCACAACTTAGTGAGACTCTGTTTCAAAATAAAGAATAAAAAATGGGGCTGAGGGTGTAGCTCAGAGGTAGAATGCCCCTGAGTTCAATCCCCAGTAACGCAAAAAAAAAAAAAAAAGAGTACTAAACTGGGTATGGTGGTGCACGCCTGTAATCCCAGTACTTAGGAAGCTGAGACAAGAGGATCGCAGATTAGAGGACAGCCTCAGCAATGTAGTGAGACCCTGTTTCAAAATAAAAAGTAAAAAGGGCTGGGGGTATTGCTCAGAGGTGGAATGTCCCTGAGTTCAATCGCTAGAACAATAATAAAAAAAAGTCCTAATTGACCACTAAATACAGAGCAGATGTGTAGGTGCTATGAATGATGTACATACGGCAAAATACAAATCCTGAACAACCCACTTCCCTTAGGAAGGCAGGACAGCGTGGCCCTACATTGCTGTCTCGCCAGCCCTTCCAAGGATGCCCCGGCATGGATGGGCGCAGTCCGCTGGCTTGGCAGGGCAGCTGGTTATGTACTCTCGTTAGTTTTACTGCAGGTCTGTTAGGTGAGTGTCATCTCAACCCGTCTTGCCTTACCTTACGAACATGGCAGGAAAAGAGGACATTCATGTACTTGTCCTTCCGTTTCAGTTCATTAGCAACAGGGACAAAAGTGCCTGAGGTCTGAGGCGTATCTGGCTTCTGAAAGAAAAAGGACACAATAACGTGAGAAAGCTTAGCGTCTGAGATGCGAAGGCAATATTCTAGTGTGCAGTTTTATAACTAATACGTAGTTTCACACATATGCTTTTTATCTCCTCACTCCAGATGGTATGCTAGCAGAGGGTTGTTATAACATCAAAGGTCCTATAAAACTTTTAAATTAGGGAATGGGAGAGAAGATGAAATGTAGCTTTGGGAATAATTAATATAAAGGTGGTAATTAAAAATAGTTGCTGAATAATGCAGGGAAGGTTTAAGTGGTGAAAAGCCAGGTTGCAGAGTGACCCAACACATGGATACAAGACAGAAAGCCCTTACCAAAGTGTAGGAGACTTCAAATATTGTACATTTGGAAGCAATACAATCTTATTTAGCACCTCTCATAGAAATTATTTGGTTTCTGAAATTGTTTTATTCTTTCTGTAAATTCTTGGAGAAAGGGAGCAGGAATAGACTGCAGGTCTTCTCTCGGACTCACCGAAGCAAGATAGTTGCCCTCCCAGGCCCTCTGGAGTCCAAGGTCAGCCCTTTGGCCCTTCAACATTTCCATGGCTGCGACCTTTGCCCTGACCTGGGGCAGGTCTGAAGCAGGTATGCTCTTGATGAGCTGAGATGCTCGCCATCTAGGAGGAAACAAAGTATACAGACTGAAAACTCTTAAAAACAACTTCAACTGCCATTAAGTAGAATGAGTCCAAAGTACCTGCATATTATGCTAAGCAAAGTCAAGTGCCTCCAAATTGTACAAAGAAGTTGTTAAAACACACATTTTTTTATGTAGACAGATACAAAAAATATTTTACTTGTTTGTGTGTTTTACAAAACTAGGAGTGCTACAAGAGTTGTGTGCATGTATGTTTCTATAACTCTACACCCCAATATGATGTATAATTGCAATGTACCAAACTGAAAAAAAAAAGCAACTAGAACTTAGTGATATATGAGCTCTTATAATAGAAGCTGACCATCCCTAATTCAAAAATCAGATATCTGAAATGCTCTGAAACCCAATACTTCTTGAGCACAGCTCTACCAGTGAAGCCTGTCCAAATATCTCAAAGTGTGAAAAACTCAGAAATCAGATGCTTTTGGTCCCAAGAGTTTCAGATAAGGGATACTCAACTTGGGGCCTATATTTAGGGCCCCACACATGGATTTGTCGTTGATTCATTCAAGTGTCCAAGGCAATCACTGAGCTCCAGGCACTGTTCTAGGCAGAGGAGGCCCAGAAATAGCAAAACAGACAAAGGTCCTCTCTGCCAGGCACTGGCGCTGGAGGGAGGAGTGACAGGCCATCATTACAAGTGTGTGTGCGCGGTGGACGAGGGGTTGCCTGCCATAGAGGAAGAGGAGAACAGGCAAGGAGGGCAGCGAGGAACGGGGCCATGCTGCTCACACAGGGTGGGGTGGGGGCCATCTGGGAGGCACCTCTACTGAGGACGGAGGCAGCCACAGGAGAGCTGAGCAGGGAGCACCAGGAAGAGCCCATGGGAGTGCCCGGGCTGGGAGACGGGAGCTGGCTGGCGGGTCGGAGGTGCAGCCTGGAGTCTGGGAAGCTGGACCGGCACAGGACGAGGGGGCACCAAGCAGAGAGGATGGAGGGAGGGCAAAGGCCAGAGTCCAAAGAGTCACACTGAAAGAGCCTGTACTCTGAATGAGATGAGAAGCCCCTGGGAGGTTCTGAACAAACAAGGGATGTGACCTGACTCACACTTTGATAGGATCCTATAACTGCTGGAGGCTGGGGTTGGGATGCCAGTTAGGAGACTATTCCCATAGTCCATAAGCTGGAGGAAGGTAGCCTGGATCAGGGAGGTGCTGGTGGAGGTGGAACTAGGTTGGTTCTGGATACATTCTGAAGGAGCAGCTAATTGGATTTACTGATGGATTCAATGTGGGGAGAAGAGGGGGCTTAAGAATGACTCCAAGGTTTTTTGGCATAAGCAACTGGAAACAAACCAAACACAATCCTGATTGAGAAAAATAGGCACAAGGTCTTTCAGGTCCCTAGCAGCATCTCAGCCCTCTGTGATACTTCTGTCCTCTTGTCTGCCACAGGAGCGTGCAGCAGGGAGGAACTTCCTTTAATCGGATGAATAGTCAAAGCCACTGGTTCTCAAACTATGTTCCCATGGAATATGAGAACAAGATTCAACTAAAATAGAAAATTTCCATTGAAATAAATGAATAAATCTAAAAATAAGGAAAAAACTGTAACATCACCAGGAAATGGGAGTGATGTCAATACACTAGAAGGTGTGAAGACTTTCTGGAAGATACAAAGCAGGTGGGCTGGGGCTGACGGAGGGAGAGGTGGCCTGGTGCGGGAGGAGAGGAACCTTCAGGTGTGCGTGGGATTCTGGGGAAGGCCCAGAGAGCCTTGAGCCTGAGCAGCAGGGTTGGTACAGGAGCAGGAGTTGACCGCGCTCCAGCTCGGAGTTGTGCCAGTTCCCTGCACAAGGGCTGCTGGCCTCGGTGAGGCAGGACACCTGCCATGGCGGCGAGGGCCAGAGCCGGCACGCTGCAAAACAGCGATCGTGAAAGAGTAAAGGCTCAGTGCAAGAGTGAAATCCTTCTCTCTGCTTTCTTTGCTCAAACAACACTCCAGTGAGACAGTCTGTTCTAAGGTCACTACAGAAGAGGCTAGAAGATGAAAGGTTTGGAGTAGTTGGTGCTAAAGTCAAGGACACAGGTGACACGCTGGTTCAATAGCACTAAGCAGCTTGCTAAGCAACTGCCCCAATGAGCCGTTGAGCTCCAAGTTTCATTATTGGCTTAGTTCTGACTGCTGCTCCATTCCCAGCCTCTGTGCTTAGTCGGCCTGTCCTTTCTGAACTGCTCACAGTGGCCCAGGATAAGGCCCAGCACAGAGACACGGTGGGGCGCTGGAGTCCTGACCCTGAGCACCATGAAGAGAGCCACCTGGGCTTCTTCTCATCTTGGCCGTGCAAACCATCACCTATAACTGTATGCACCAACCACAGCGGCAGCCATCACGCCCAGAAGCCTTCATGCCGTGAAGGAGGTACAAAGCTGGGCACAGAGCGGGCGCCAAGAAAAAAGCATTACTGTGAGGAAGAGCGGTAATCTTAAACGTGATCAGACACACAGCAAACTCCAGAAGAACAAAACAGGTGCTCAAAATAGCAGTGGGACCCTTTCATTCACTTTTCTCAGTATTCCACGGATCAGAAAATCCAAGATCAGGGTTGGTAGACTACAGCTTGTGCCAAATCTGTTTCTGTACAGCCCATAAGCTAAGAAGAGTCGTACATTTTTACATATTTCACAAAACCCAACCAAAACAAAGAAGAATATGTGAGAGACCATATGCAGCTTGCAAAGCCTAACATGTTTACTACTGGTCCTTTTCAGAAAAAGTTTTTTCACTCCTGACTACAGAAATACAAATGGCAACCTCAGAGGGGGGAGAGGGGGGAAGAGAGGAGGGAAGAGAAGATGTGTGTGCACAGACAACAGACAGAGCAGACACATTATTTTCATATATTCTTTGGCTATAACCCCCAGGGAGGCTGGGACTGTCTTTCTCATCTTTCTTATTTATCACTGTATTCCTGGAACCCAGGTTGGTACCCGCAACACAGCAGGTGTTAGAAAAATATTGCTGAATGTGTAAATTGACTTTTTTACAAGTTAATAAATTCTAGGTCACAAATAAAACCCTGAGGATCTAAAGAGAAGCCTGTGCAGGCCACTGCAATTTAATCAGAGTCCATTGTAGTCTTCTGTAGCTGCTAAAAGCATCACGCAGGTAGTCATAGACTGGTCTCCATGAGTTATCTTTAAGTAAAGCTAGAGAACCATACATATAATCCTGCTTATGTCAAAGAGAGAGGAAAAAGCCCGAATGGTATGTGGCTGTGTATGCACACACTCTCCGTACAGACAGACATTTCCATAGTGCTTATTATACGCCTGGCACCACATGAAATGCTGTGTACGTATTTATGTAATCCTTTCAGCAGCCCTACGGGCCAGTGCCACTATTATGATTCTTTCATAGGGAAGGAAACTGAGGCACCGAGAGTTAACTAACATGCCCAGAGTTACAGAGCTAGTCTAGCAACAGAGTGAGAATACAGACCCAGGTCCTGGGGTCTGTTTTTAACCACTTTATTGTGCCGCCTCTTATAGTATATATGTGTGTGTGTGTGTGTGTGTGTGTGTGTGTGTGTGTGTGTTAAAGCACAGACAAAGATTTTAAAGGATACCAACTAATTGTCAATGTGTGATTATCTCAAGATCAAGACAAGGAAATAAGACAGGAAGAAATAAGGGAGGTGTGGAAGATTTCAACTTTATATAGTATATATTTCATTTAAAAAACCAACAGGTAGGCATTTTAGCTTAATTACTCTAAATATTATATAAAGAATACAGGTTATAGATGATAACATTCATGAGAAAATTTTATCTGAACATTAAAAAGCCTGTCAATATTGGAAACATAGTTTTGTGTCTTAGAATTGAGGTACTTTTGCTTTCAATAATTCTATATTGTTTGATCTTTTTCTTTTCTTTTTTTCTTTTTTGTGGTATTGGGGATTGAATCCAGGAGTGCTCTACCACTGAGCTATATCCTCAGCCCTTTTTATTTCTTTATTTTGAGACAGGGTCTTGATAAATTACCCAGGCTGGCTTCGAACTTGTAATACTCCTGTCTTAGCCTCCCAGATACAGGAATTACAGGTATGAATGACTGTGCTTGGCTGATCTTTTTCTTTTTATGAACAATCTGGTTCTTAAATGCAAATGAGATACATATGAAAGAGCTTTCCTTTCATGCATTTTATTTATCTTTTGATACCTTCTACCAGTTGTCTAGAGCAAAACCTAAAGATAAAATCTGATTTAGCACAGAATTATAAAGTAATTCTCTTACATTCAGTATATCAATTAGTGTTCTTTTATTTAATGACAGCAAATGACTACATTTGAGAACTGCTAAGCTTAGTTTATGTCACTAGATGGCTATATCTAAGATAGAGCTAATCTGGGTGTGGTGGAGCACACATATAATCCTAGTACTTAGAACACTAAGACAGGAGGATCACAGGTTTGAGGATAGCCTCAGCAACATAGTGAGACTCTTAGTAACCTGGTGAGTCCCTATTTCAAACAAAAAATAAAAAGGGCTGGGGGTATAGCTTGAAGGTAGAATATCCCCAGGGGTTTAATCCCTAGTAGTATAAAAAACAAAAACAAAAACAAAAAAGAGCTAGATGCAGCTAGTACTCCATATCCAGGATTCTATATCTGCAGATTCAATTAACTTTGGATCAAAAAATGCACTTAGGCCTACAATGGTTGAATTTATTGAATACTTACACATGATTTTTTTTCATTATTCCTGAAGCAATACAGCATAACGACTATTTACAGAACATTAACACTGCATATGGTATTAGAAGTAATCTGGAGATTATTTAAAGTATGTAGGAGAATGCACATAGGTTACTACAAATACTACACCATTTTATATAAGGGAACTGAGCACCTGAGTGTTCTAGTGTCCACAGAGGGGCCTAGAACCAGTCCCCTAAAGTCATTAAGGGACAACTGTGCATCTGGAACACACTGGCAGAAACTAATAGCAATGAGGAAGGACTTCCACAAGGACACACTCAGATTCAGGGCAGGTTATATAAAAAATGATCAGTTGGACAGGTACCAAATTTTACATAGGTGTTTATTTAAAAAGTAGCTTTGTCTAAAAGATTTGCTTCTCCCCCTTGGCTGCATGTCAAGATTACCTGGGAAACCTTGAAAGGCCCTCTTCCTGGGGGCCACCCCTAGCTCCATCAAACAGAACTCTCTGGAAGTGGGGCCCGGGCACTCCTCATGAGTCTACGGCACAGCTAGATTTAAAACCGCTGTTCTGAATAGTTAGTGGACTTTCCAGTAGGAGTTAGGTGGGTGATTTTAAGACATAGTTATTTGTCACTAATAAGATAAAGGAGAGACAGCATGCTAGTGGCTTATCTTAGATCCAGGGGTTGTGGGATGCTGCTGTCAATCACTACTAGAAAAATAAATGGATAGTTCCATTATTTTGAGAGGTAAGAAGATAGCCGTTGAAATCAAAACCTATAAGACTGAGGACAGAAGGGAAAGGCAGATGTCAACAGCAAAGAGCTGAGCCCAATATCATGGCCTGGGATTGGTGACTTTATATGTTATGCGTGCCCTGTGAGTAGAGGTAGCACAAGCCGACAGTCTTACCTATTAAAAATGGCCTGCAGGGCCTCCTCAAAGCGGCGCAGGACTTTAGGAGGGACTGGCCACTTCACGTGCTTCCCGTAGTCTCTCATGGTCTTGACGCCCTGGAAGCGCCTGGTCACCTCGTGGATGTAGGACTTCACTTTGTACCGCCGGTAGTACCTGATTATTGTCAGTGCCGCCTTGGTCCTCTTGTACCGCATGCGTGCCAGGGTGCCCCGCCACACCTTCAAGAGAGAAAGAGGGGAACATTGCTGGCCGGCTAAGCAGTGAGTGTCTTTGACGTTACAAAAGCTCAAGCACAGTATTGTTTTAACTTTATTGTCATGAAAAGAAGAAAGTGAAAATGCAAATATATACAATAAATATTTTAGGAATGTTGAAGCGAAGAAGCAAGATGAGTCAGAACCAAACGTCATAAGCATCTTTATTGGTTCTCTTGTGAACCCGGCTCTACGTGGGTTACGCACCCCAGCCACTGGTGTGATGTCATTTTGGATTTAAACACTGATTTGTACATAGTCTGAGCATTCCCTCTCCCCAGGCATGAAGCAAACTCCCAAGAATTTAGGTGTATTCCTGGGGAAAGGGTAAAATGTTACCAATAGCATACAACTCTTCAAATCAGTTTTTTAGTGCTCAGTAATCAATCAGACAATAGATAAAGGTCTCAATGCCAACTTCAACCAAGCATGAAATCAGAGATACTTGTATTTCTT
>PVLC010028163.1:0-21264 GCA_004027655.1 Graphiurus murinus
GATGTAATTACACAATCATATCAAGGTCACTCACCGAAGTGAACCTGAGGGGGAGGGAAGGGGAGGGGATTGGGGTGGGAATTGGGGAAAGGGTCAAATGAGAACTATGTGCAAATATGTTGTTAACAACCCGTACTTAACAAGGATGTATGTTATATTGCACGAATTACTACAATAAAAAAAAATTAAAAAAAAAATTCCTTAAAATATAATTCAGTATGAACCAGTTGTAGATTCTTACCATGTTACTCTCCTTAATTTTGTTTTTACTAAAACCCTTATTATTAGCTAACATGTACTATATTTTCTTTTCTAAAAACAAAAATTGTCTCCACACTGTGTCCCTAACTAGAAGCTATACTCCTCAGAATGATGAAAATAGAGATCTATTGACTTGGTCATATAACGGTGTTTGGAGTTTGAAGTAGAAACTTTTCTGTTTTTTTTTTTTTTTTTTTCATTGACTGCTGTATCTTAGTATATAGAAAAGAAATGACATATAGCAGGAAACCAACAAAGATATCTCAAACAAGTAAAGAATCAGCCAACTATTTTTAAATTATGTTACATAAAAATAATTAACCATCCAGGGGTGGAGGCTCATGCCTGTAATCTCAGTACTTAGGAGGCTGAGACATGAGGATCATGGGTTCAAGACTACAGTGTGCAGCAACTTTATGAGACCCTGTTTCAAAAAATAAAATAAAATAAAATAAAATAGGGCTGGGGCCGGGCATGGTGGCACATGCTTGTAATCCCAGCATTCGGGAGGCTGAGACCTGAGGATCCAGGTTCGCGGCCAGCCTCAGCTACCAAGTGAGGCACTCCGCAACTTAGTGAGACTCGGTTTCAAAATAAAGAATAAAAAATAGGGCTGGGGGTATAGCTCGGAGGTAGAATGCCCCTGAGTTCAATCCCCAGTACCGCCAAAAAAAAATAGGGCTGGGGATGTAGCTCAGAGTTAGAACACTCCTGGATTCAGTCCCCAGTACCACACACAAAATTATCACATATCCTAAATTTCCTCTCCAAATATCCAGGTATAGTTAGGTTGCCAGCATTATTTTATTCAGGATAATATGTAATTTATAATTATCAAAATAATTCATTTTATAAACATTGTAGCTGATTTTATTTTTCAGAATGATAAAGTAGAATTTTAAACAATCTCAATATAGGCCATCAATATTACATAATTATGCATGCTTTTGAATGTATGCAATATTTATTCTAGTTTTATTTAAATTATGTAGAAATGTTTATATGTTAGAAAACGCTACTCAAAGCAGAAAAATGAATTAGATAATTGGTAACATAGGCATGACTTCTATTCTTTATTGGCTCTCATAAGTTAAGGAGACCAAATTTATTGCTAGCCACATTTATTTTCAGTTAAAAAATCTTATGCTTATTTTTTGAGCACATTTTTTTCATATTTTGATTCTGTGGCACTTTTTCCATAAGACTTATCCTGCATATACGTCACCCAACAGGGTTCTAATAAAACCAAAGACTACATTTGAAATCTATTTGCACACATGCTGAAGATATGGACTTAATTTAATTTTCATGCTTGCTATATTTGTATGACAGAAGTATTTTTGGCATATAGGTATTTTAAGTACTACATCATGCATGATTACTGCATTAATTAACAAGATTGTTGAGACCTTATTTTCATTTTAAAATGCTACTGTATTGCATTTATGCTGTGTTTTTTAAATTAGGATTAGTAGAATGACATATATTTGCAAAATGTGGTTAAGTGTCTGGCAAAATGTAAATCATCCAAATTATAGATTTATTACAAGGCACATCAGCCATAGATGTTGGTGTTCATGATTATGACTGAAAGCATTTCATCAATAGTCTTTGCAAGTACTTCTGAAATCCAAACTTTTAAAAGAGTTTAGATTCATAGTGGCTTTGGTTTTAGTTGTAAGCAATAAAACAATTAAGTAAAATGAATTCAAATTTGTGTTTACCCATGGCTTTCTGGAAAGCATTTACTAAATGCTACTCTAAAAAATGGGAAAGAAGCTAAGGCCAATTGTGTTTGAAAGTTATCCTCCTTATTTGGCTGTTTTCCCATTACTTTTGAGTTTATTATTAAATTGAATTCAAGGTGATGGTGAGACCAATAAAAGTAGCAGAGAACTTGTCAGCACACCTATGGATAAAGCTGTGTTCTATGATGATCCCACCCATAAATTCAAGCCAGCTGACCCTGATAATTTATGTGATATTTCCTTGCAGAGAGTACCCTGATTTTTTTTGTTGTTGTTTTTTTTTTTTGCGGTACTGGGGATTGAACTCAGGGGCATTCTACCTCCGAGCTACACCCCCAGCCCTATTTTTTATTCTTCATTTTGAAACCGGGTCTCACTAAGTTGCGGAGTGCCTCACTAGGTAGCTGAGGCTGGCCATGAACCCAGATCCTCCGGTCTCAGCCTCCCGAATGCTGAGATTACAAGCGTGCACCACCACACCCGGCGAGTACCCTGATTTTCTAAAGGCACCATTCATTTACACTAACCAGCAATTTCACCATATAAGACAAACCAACTTAATGAAAATAGTATTTAATTTCATAAGTAAGCAATTTCCCAATGATATACGAAAATAAGTTTTTGGTTATTCAAATCTGCATGTTATTATACTATTAAAAGTTAATTCACTTTGAAATGAACAAAAACGATTAAATTATTTATGGTATGACACTTTCACAGATGATGGCATAGAAAGAATTTCTTGATGAAAACTCAACAAAATTTGGAGTCTTCTTTTTCTATATTATACAATAAAACATATCTTCTTTTTCCAAGCTACAAAACAAGTGATTTGTCAAATAAACTGTTTTGTCCTCCAAATGTTAGCAAGTCTGCACTGAATTTCTATAATAAAAATCTACATTAAAAAAACAAAGTTGTTATATGCTATAAGAGGAAATGTATGCAGGGAAGAGATAATTAAAGGTGCTTCCAATTATAATAGATCAATTAATATATAATGATAAAAGCTAAAAATATTCCAACAAACATTTTAGCACCATCAGCACCATACCAACGCGGAAACAAATAAATGAATGTTTTGAAAAATCCATTTAATAAGTTGTTTTTATTCACGTCATATACTACTGGAGTTCAACCTGTCCTGGGCAAAAGACTTACCAGGATCTCTGGCTCAAAATGAAGATAACTAGATGGCCCCATCATTTCTTTCTTAGCATGTGTGGAGTGACGCTTTTAACAAGTGCCCCAGGAGATTATGGTGCAGGTGGCCACAGTTCGCATTTTGGAAAAATACTGCCATTCCCCATTGAAATCAGTCATGTAGAGAAAGATTGTCACGGATGACTGACCAAATCGTGTTAAGAGATATTTCCTGGGAGATTTGGTATTTGTTTCAGTAGGAAGACCATTGCATGTTAAGTATTTCACCATACAAAGGAGGAAAATGAGAATAATATGTACAATCTCAGTGTAAATGGACTTTAGAGTTTAGGAGATTGTTTTCATAGCTGCACCTTAGCATCCATAAAAAGAGTAAAAAGGTAACCAATTCTTTCACAATATGCAGAGGTAAAATGAGGGTATAACTTTAATTATTTTAAGATATTTTCGAAAAGGTTTATTCTACATACAGGAGAATTAATCATTTGGTAACTTCAGTCACTAATTTACATAGGCTGTAATAAGTCTGTGAGACACAAAACTGAACAACAGCCTAAAATGCAAATACTTATTATTGGATTGGAGGTGAGTAAAATTTAAAAACACATTTTAATTCTCTTTCATTTTTCACAAGTGAAACACTGTGTGATTGAAAAAAAAATAGCTGTCTCCTATTTTGTTAGTTTATTATGCAGGTAGAAAGCAGGTACTCTCATAAGAAATTGTATAGCTTATTCTTGAGATAGTAGTTAAATATAGCCACTGAGATGCTAGGAGTCTAATTCAAGGTCTCTAAGATTCTGCATGGGTGAATACCATTGCTAAGGTGCATAATAGCCGTTCCTACAGGCAGAGCAAATTTAGCTGTTAAATAAAAGATGTAAATTCAGGTCACTGCATTAGTAAAAATAAAATGCTATTAGCAAGCTACCAGATTTCTCCTTTTCACTTGAGGTAGTTACTTCTCCCTTTCAGTAAATTTATATTTTTGAGGGTAAAATTTGTAGATGTTAATTCAGCACCGCAGTGCAGAAAATTTCATAAGATTTTCAAGTCAACACAATAAAGGCAAATGAGAAGCATGCTCATGAGCCAAGTTACTAATAATAGTATTCTTTTATGTCTGAAAACAGAACCTCTCTAGGTTATAAGCATTCATTCAGGGTATCTTACTTTATTCACAATGTCTCTTAAAGCAAGATAGCAAAGCTCTGGGCTTGAAATTATATTTAAATGATATATACTATATAGATCTATTTAAACACTTTTGTAAATTAAGAGAAACCTCAATGCAAAGGTATCTCTGCCTCCACATGTTCTGTCTTGTTGACAGATCTTGGGCCTATTTACACTGTGTTCTTGCAGACAAGAATGCCCAGGGAATTTCAGAGAATTCTTCAAAATAGCCCCAAGTGTCTCTACTGCCAGACTTGCACACAGTTAAAGGCTAGGAGACACATAACAATAAAAAGTACGCAGTGAAGAACTTAGTCACAAAACACAGACTTATCTGGCTCTTTTAAGATGTGTAAGTTGACAGCTGTGACTCCATTTTGTTACACAGACTCCATCTTGTGCTATAGTGACCACTCTGTAATCTTGCTGACCTGCCAAGAGACAGTTATTTGCTGAGAAGGAACACCGTAAAGATTGAATAAACTAATTTTTTTCCTAGGACAATGGCATGGTCTAAGATCCAATGATTGAACAATGAGGTATAGGGGTTTCTTCTTCTTCTTCTTCTTCTTCTTCTTCTTCTTCTTCTTCTTCTTCTTCTTCTTCTTCCTCTCCTCCTCCTCTTCCTCCTCCTCCTCCTCCTCCTCCTCCTCCTCCTCCTCCTCCTCTTCCTTCTTATTTTTTCTTGGTACTGAGGATTAGACCCATATTCATTGTACTTTTGAGTTACACCCCAGGCCTTTTCAATTTTTATTTTGAAGAAGGGTCTTGCTAAGTTGCTGAGGGCCTAAGTTTCTAAACCTGTTCTCCAACCTGAGGTCTCCTGTCTTAGCCCCCCAAGTACTTGGATTATAGGTATGTAGCACCACACCCAGCCTAAATGTATCTTCTTATTATAATTCATAGTGTGCTTATGTAATCTATATAAAATATTTAAGTTTTCTCTTTTCATATATTAATTTCTTTTTCTTTTTTTTTTCTGGTGCTAGAGATTGAACCCAGGTCCTCCAGCATATTAGGCAAGTGCTTTATTGCTTTATTACTTTATCATCCTCAGCACTTTTGTTTGTTTGTGTTAGCTTAAGTTTGAGACAGGGTCTCACTTAATGGCAGAGGCTAGCCTTAATCTCTTGATCTTCTTTTCTCAGCTTCCCAAGTAACTGTGATTACAGGCATGAGTTAGCAGTCCTAGACCTTTTTATTATTTGTTTGTTTGTTTTGTATTGAGACATTCTACACCACTTTATAAAAAAAAAAGACATTTTGGTTCTTACTGGAATGGGTACTTCCCAAATTACTATTTATTATCATGATTTGGTGGTAACCTAGGCAGGAGGTGTGTGGATAAGAAGGTGAGTCTCTGGTGGTGTGGTCTTAGGGACTACAATTTTGTCTTTGAAATCTCTTGATCTCCTTCATTCATTCCCCATAATGTGTGAGCAGAGCTCTTCTCTCCCTTTCTCTGCTTCCTGCTGCCATGCCCTGACATCCTCAGAAACTGGCTTCACATGGAATGAGCTCATCATCTCCAAGAGAACTGTGAGCAAATAAATCTTCCTTCCTCTAAGTTGTGGGTCTTTTTGGATTATAGTAGTGAAAATTTTGACTAAGACAGAAATTGGTACCAGAAGTGAGGTCACTACTATACCTAAGTCAGACCATGTGTTTTGTGAGTCTTTGAAACTGCTTTGTAGAGGAAGTTAGAAGGGTGAGAAGTGGATAGAAAGGCAAATGGTAGAGACTATGTTTAGGATATTTGGAAGAACTACTTAGGAAAATGGAATTGAGGCCACATGTGTTCATTCTGGCAAAGAACTTATTTGAATTTTCCAGTGTCCTGAAACTGTGTGTGAGGCTGAATTTAAAGATGATAGACTGATTAGACTGGTGGAGGAAATTTTGTAGTAGGAAGGCATCCAAACTGCATATGGATATCAATGTCTGTATCACCTGTACCATGGTACATTGAATTTTGGAAGCAGAAAGCTATCCAGAAAGACTTTATAGATTTGCAATTTTGCCAGAAAGGCAAGTGTAAAGCTAGGACTCAGAAAGACAGTGCTGTGAAAAAGTGTAAGATGGTTGAAGAGCTGTCGAATGTTTTGCAGAGGAACAAAGAAAGAAATGCAGTCTGGGCAGTCTAAACCCAAGTGTGGAACCATAGAAAAAGGGCCCAAGAGTGCAGCTTATGATTGAAAATAGCCTAGTGGCATCCAGTTTTGAGCCATACTCTTGTATCATCCAAATCTGACATGCCCTCTTGGCAGCCAGGACTGAGGCAGGCCCAGGAACAGCCATGATTGATACAGGCCCAGCAGCAGTGGCCATAATTGAGGGAGGGCTGGCAGCAGTAATTGAGAGGGCATGACTGCCGTTCCTGCTGGTGGTCAATTTGGGTGCTCATGTAATGCTGTCTTTGCTGGAGAAAAAGGAGTCATGGACGCTTCACCCCAGATTTCAAATGAAGGCTTGAAAAGCCAAGCAATGTATGGCAGGGTCAGAATTCCTGCAAACAGGCCCAAATGGGTCAGATTGTGAAGCTGTCAGGGTGAAGACAAAGTTGCATGAGAAACTCCCATGATTTAGAAATGCCAGAAACATGGAACACCTGCAAAGAAAACCTGCAAGCTATGAATCATGAAGCCAGACTGCAAGAGAGAGTAAGTCTCTAATTGCAATATACTAGGCCACAAGGGTGGAGCTATAAAGGTACTTAGGAAATCTCATCTCCCCTCCACATTCTCTGGATGTCAAAATTTTAGCTGCAGGATAAAATGCTTGTTCTGCTGAATTTCAATCCTCTTTTGGTCTCATTCCTTCTTTCTATGTTGCTATTCTTCTCTTTTGAAATACAAGTGTTTACTCTGTACAATTGTACATTGTATGCATGTATCTTACTTTTAATTTTTATTTTCTTTTACAAGGGCTTACAGGCAAGAGTTTACCTTGATTCTCAGAGAAAACTTAGGATTTGGGGAACATTTGAGTAATGCTGGAACTGTTGAGACTATAGAAATTCTTGGAGATGAACTGAATGCATTTTATTTTCATTCTGAAATGGGCTTGAATGTTAAGATTATGTACAGAATGTCTCCTAAAACACATATAAATTAATTCCCAGGGTTGATATAATAAATCTTCCTTCCTCTAAGTTGTGTAGTCTGTCTTTTGAATTATAGCAATGAGAATGTTGACAGAGACAATTGCATACTATAACAAATACTTAGAGAAAATACCAGAAGTGGAGGCAGTGAAAACGTGCTTCTCATATATCTGGCCATAGGTAAGTTCATGATCCAGGGACCTATCTGCGGCTCTCTGAAATCTGTTTGGACAAGGGCTAGGACCAAAATTCCCTTTGTTTCCTCCTGCCAGTGTTTCTCTCTCAGACCACCATCCTTAGTCCCCATCTCACTTCCCTTACGTCTCTATTCCTTCAACACTCAGTGTGATACCAAAAACTATCAATCTCCTCACTTTCAATAAAATTATCCACTAAACTTTGTTGTTTCTGTCCTATTCATTGAAAATTCTATGATTATTTATTTTATTTGTACCCTTAACTTCTTATTATCTCTGGAAATTCATCATGTTTTCTTTATGGAAATAGTCAAGGTAAAGAGCAATGAGAAATCTGCAGATATTTTGTGTAGGTTGATAAAAACTGTAGCTTTCTATGTTAACTTGCCTGAGGGTATTGATAAAAAATATAATCCACATGCATTGTCCTAAACACTTAAAAATCATAACATTAAAAATTACAAGAGAGTTTCTTTCAATGAGAACCTCAAAACTGATTTGTGCATGGTATGGATCGCAGGCTTATTCACAAAAGTATTCTTATGAAAAGGAGGTAAAAGATGAACAGTTATAATTTACTGAGTATACATAGGAAATGACCTTCATGAAGCAATTCCTTGGAATTAAGAATTACAAATACCAACTGCCATCATTATTTAAGAAGTAAAAAGATAAAGATTATTTTTAAGTGGTGAGGAAGTTTCAACCGAAAAAGGGGGAAACCAATTAGAAATAAGTAAATAAATAAATAAAAACAGACACCAATTTCAAGAATAAAAGTGTATTAAATAGGTGAGACAGAAGGACCTCAGGTTCAAGGAAAGCCTCTGCAGTGTAGTGAGACTCAGCAATGTACCGAGTATTGAAACCCTTTCTCAAAATAAAAATATAAAATAGGGCTGAGGGTATAGCTATAAGGTAGAATGCCTCTGGGTTCAATCTCCAGTACCATCAAAAACTGAGAGTGAGAGAAAAAGAGAGAGAAAGAGAGAGAGAGAGAGAGAGAGAGAGAGAGAGAGAGAGAGAGAGAGAATTAATTTATACAATATTTTGAAAATGATGAGAACCTACAAAGTTTAGTTTTGCAATAAGATCATTCCTGAACAGAAGACTTTCAAAACTGAACTGATTAATGAAGAACATAAATAAAGAGTCACTGCAAATATAGACTATTTTTCATGGCAATTGGCTGTGATGAGGAAGAACATCATACTGTCAGAGGGGTGTGTAGGATGCAGGATATTTTATTGGTGGAGGGACATTGGTTCCATATCACTAAATTGGAGATCAGTGAAAATCAGGGGATTGAGGTGTTAATGATTTCTAATTTGCTTAAATCCCTGGAAACCACAGGATGATCTCAGTAATTTGGCGTTGCTAGGGACTCTGCTGTTACACAAGAAATATTTGTTGATGAGTGGACTGTCCCTCCTCAATCCAGGGCATTTCCACATGGTCATTGTTAGTTTTTCTTTCAGCTAGAGAGACAAGACTGATAAACTGTCATGGTATTTCTACATCTTGCAGTCACAAGATCCTTCCCATATCTTTAAAAAAAGGGAATTCAAATATGTCAGTATAAGTGAATACAGTGGAGACACATCCTGTTCTATGTTTTTTTTTTATTCTTTATTTTTTGGAGCAGGAATATATATTATGTATATATGTCACAAATAATAACAATGATTGGAGGTAAAAATAAGGTAGGCTATTCCTTAAAAGAGAAATTTCAATTATAATTTTCAATCATTTAAGTATAAAAGGATGTGTCAAAATGTCTTCACTTTGATTTTTAAAGCACACTAATGTGGCATAGCCACAACAGAATGTGTCTCTGCCTTCTTCTTCCCCATTCCACGCTGTGAAATAGAGTTTTCCACTGCTGAGGCACTGAGAATTAAAATAAGCAAACAAAACATGGTTCATGCAACAGCTGACTATTTCAATATATTTAGTAGGAAATGGAAGGGCCTTCCCAAAATCTTCAGCAAACTAAAAACTCTTTTGGCTAATATCTGATTTTTGTTGTTGTTGTTATTCTTGTTTTAGATCTTGGCATTATACTTTACATAAGATTGAATTAATTAGATAAGGTTTTGCAAATACATGAAAACCTACCCACTTGGTACTTTGATCAAGTTTTAAAAATTATAACTGCGATGTATCAATGGTTAAAAAAATAAAAAAAGGAACTGAGTTCAATTCCAAGTGAATTTATAGACTGATGTCCACTCTCCTTTTCAAGTGCTTCAGCAGGTACCTTCCCTCTTTCTTGATTCTTTTAATTATACTACATATATATTATAACACATAACTATATATATTTGTTGTGTGTGTGTGTGTGTGTGTGTGTGTGTGTGTGTGTGTGTGTCTGATGTTGGAGATTAAATCCAGGGTCATTCTACCTCTAAGCTACTTCCCCCATCCTATTTTATTTTTCACTTGGAAACAGGATCTTACTAAGTTTCTGAGAGCCTCACTGAGTTGCTGATCTTGGCCATGAACCTGCGATCCTCCTTTCTTAGTCTCTCAAGTACTGAGATTACAGGCATTGCCACCACACCTGAGTCTTTTCATTTAAAGGACATAAAAAAGCAAAGTAATTTGACCAGTTCTTCTAAAATGCTCAGTGTGTATTGAAATCCACTGAGCTTTGTATCATTTCTGTGAATCTGCATTTCAGGCAGCGGTCTCTGGATTGAGCTGTCATTCCTGACCTGTAGCACCACGCAGCAAGTGGAATCTAGGCCCTGCCAGGGCGCCCATAGGTGCCCACATATGCCACCCAGTAAGATCAATGAGCTTTGCTTTCCTTGAGTCCACGATTCCAGTGTCAATCACAAACCCAAGAGCATGAGACAAAGAAGCAATACATGGACTCAGACAGGCAGATTTTTACCTTTTTTAAACATAGGTTTATGTCAATAGTGGTTAGTTTTCAGTTCCCACATACCTCAGTCCAGTTTATCAAGGCTGTGCATTTATTCATTAGTAATTTTGAGATAAATTCTTCATTTGATCATTTTATTCAGCACCTACTGTGTACCTCTCTTTTGATCATTGTACATACACTAGCAGATAAAATACTAAAAATCCTGTGTGTGTGTGTGTGTGTGTGTATGTGTCTGTGTGTGTGTGTCTGTGTGTGTATGGGATTAAACCCAGGGGAACTCTACCTCAGAGCTATACCCCCAGCCCATTTTTTATTTTTATTTTTATTTTGTTTTGAAAAAGGGTTTTACTAGGTCACTGAGAGTCCCGCTAAGTTGCTAAGGTTGGTCTTGAACCTGCAAGCCTCCTGTCTTAGCCTCCCAAGTACTGGGATTATAAGCATGCACCACTCCACTTGGCACCTGGAAATTGCATTCTTCATGGAGCTTAAATTCTATCAAAGTTAAAGCCAGGTGTGGTTGCATGTGCCAGTAATCCCAATACTTTGTAGGCTAAGACAGGAGGCTTGCAGGTTCAAGTCCAGCGTCAGCAACTCAGGGAGACCCTCAGCAACTCAGAGAGACCCTGTTTCAAAATAAAAATAAATAAATAAAAAGGTCTAAGGATTTGACTTGGCGGTAGAACTGCCCCCCGCCCCAGGTTCAATCCCCAGTTCCAAATACACATAGAAAAATTATGTTTAACTGAAAACAAATAAATGTCGATGAAAAATTAAACAAGTAATTTCAAGTGTTTAGAAAACCATGAAAAATAAAGGCAGTTAGGAGGAGATGCAGCTATGGCCAGTTTTAAATAGAAAGGTCAAGCAGGAACTCTTCGTGATGTCTCAATAGTGACTGAATGAAGTGAGATAAGGAGACACTGGAAGTTTTGGAAGCATGGATTTTTATACATTTCTTGGGTACAACAGGGTTAATCACACATCTTTGTTGGGTACAATCTAGTAAAGGTAAAGACATCCATGCACACATTTCTCATTAACCCTTCCCCAATTTCCACCCCCCTCCCTCCTTCTCTCTCCTTCTCAAGATCAGTTTAGTGATTGACTTTGATGTGATCTTGTAAGTACATCATGCTTCTTAGGGTGTCCTGGTTGGGATGCTTTCTATCAAAAAAGATTTTACTAGACATAACAAAAACTTGGCTATCATCTGCTTTGAGCTGTGCCTCACCATTTATCAAGAAGTCATTTTGACTCTCTCAAGCAATTCTACCCTCATATTAAAATGGGAGTACTAGTGACAGACTCTTAGAGAAAAAAATATATGTATATGATCACTAGCACATAGTCAGTATTGATGAATGTTTGTTTCCCTGAGTACTGGAGGTCAAACCTAGATCCTCCCACATGCTGGACAAACAGGCTGAGATGCACCTCAAGATCCAAAGTCGTATTTTCCACCATCTATTTTTGTGGCCTGATCGATCTCCCTCATACATTATCCAACTAAAATGAACAAAATTAATTAAATTCACACTCTGAGAGAAAAAAAATGATGAATCATATCAAGGAAGATGAGAAGCAATACTGAACAGTCATTTCAAGGGCTATAATCTAATGGAAACTAAACTTATTATGTTTTGTTCGTTTAATAGTATAACTTGAATGGAGAGAAAGAATGTTGTAATTTAGTTCCTTAGCATGCTGTTTGTTATTAGATCGCTAATGCTGTGGTTTGTCAATTTAGCACTCTTGTTTCATAACTTCCTTGAATTATTAAAGAGTGAGACAGGGAGGATATGCAAACAATTTGTTAACATATATCCTAATAGCACCTCCCCACTGTAGGTGCAGAACAACATCTATACATGTGTAGCACCTTTGAGTTTTAGTTTTTATCATCTTCAGGAAGCTTTCTGCAATTACGCTCAACCACAATTCTAGCCTCTAGACCCATAAATCTCAGGCTTTTTAAGCAATCTGGATGCTTATGCTTCGTTCATAAAAGAAACACACAAAATTTTTACTATAGAAAAGGCAATAAAAATTAATAAAGTAAAAGAGGGAAATGCTGTTACTTGATCTATGACAGTAAAATTTCCCTTTTGAATGGCCAAGTAGATTTAAGAGAGTAAACCGAAAAAAAAAAAAAAAAAAAAAGAGGATTGAGAAATTGACATTTATTGAGCAATCACTAAATACCAAGTCTTTTATAGAGGGAACTTCATCTTATCATTGAAAGACAGAAGTAAGGGTAACATTTTCCTGATTTCAAAGATGTCAACTCTGAATTTTAGTGAGATTAAGTAATTGAGGTGTGAAGCTTAAGTATTGGAACTGATAGCCAAAGCCAAACTATCTGGCCTTGGTGAATCTAAAGTACAATCCATTTTACTGAATTGCTAAGTGGTTATAGAAGAAATGATATGATCCTAATATAGAACTGACAGGCATTATACACTTCCCAACTATTACTAACTTCTTGTGGCAAAATAGATGCGAATAAGTAGTCAGGGAAAATGGATTTTAGCAACACATCACTGAAAACTAATTATTGATCAGATCGTAATGTGTCTATTATTCATTTTTTTCCCCTCACAGGAACTTTGGCCTCACTTAGAAACCACTCCTCTGCTAATTTCCATTTTGTAATTGTTTTTCTGTCTTCTTTCCTGTCTTAATTAGTGATGGAAATTATGACTTTTGATACATTTATATAACTAAAAACTAGACATAATTATTAATATAAAAGATTACTCCACAAATAATCTTTGATGATAGAAATTATAACTAACACAATTTTCTGTGAAAAACTTCACATGATTGTATATAGTAAAATAAAATAATTTATATTGGTTTACTATTTATTATTATAATAATTTCTTACTGATGTACTTAAAAATCTGCTTTATTTTACAAATACTAGAGGGTTAACTAAAAGGTTACAAGTTTACTGTTAATGGATACATACAAAAAGAAGGATGGCCAAAGAAAATTGCAGTGAATTTTTTACTACAAATCAGAATTCCTTAGAGCTGAATTCCACCTGGAATTTAAGAAGTATGATTAAAAATTGAAAAAGAAACTGATAACTGTGTATTTAAAATTATGAGACATTTCCAGGTTTTGAAATCTCTCAGAGAAAAAGAAACAAAAATAAAAGCAACACACACACACACACACACACACACACACACACACACACACACACACAAATCTTGCTTATCTACCCAGAGAAGAAAAATCTTACTGATTCAAACTTACCTCCAATACTCCACTCTGAAATATGCTGGAATAATAATGTCAAAACTGAAGCGAAAGCACATTATATGTCAAGCCTAATAATGTGAGAGGAAATTAGATGTATTGGAAATTAAAACATGTGCATATCTACAAATATTTCCAGTTGCAAAAAATACTTAAATTATTTCAAAAAAATAAAAAAGATATTGAACAATAATACTACAGGAGAAAAGAAACCAGTTTAGATGATTATTATACAGATGAAGTAAATAATAAGATCTTGTTTTTTGGCTTAGCTTGTTTGAGCAGTAATATATTTCTACATTCAATGATGCATGCGACCATAATAAGTAAATAAAAATTGTGATGTGAATAAACTGTATTACTCTTTTTCTGGGCTTATTTTGCAACTCTCTTGTTGGAAGGAGGCAAGATGATGTCAGAAAAGCTTCCATAAACACTTCATCCAGAAACCTGAATGGAATTGTCTGATTTGGCAATGTTTTGAATTATATTGATAGAAGCAAATAACAAGAATTTTTTTTTTAAGTGGAATTCAGGATGCTTAAAATGGTAGAAATAGTCAAAGAGCCATTTAAAATTGCGTGAGAAATAACGAGTAACTCCCCAAATTTGAATGGCTTACTATAAAAGTGTCTGTGGCCTGACTGACACCAAGTTCTTTGTAAGAGGACCACAACAGAGGCAATCAATTTATTCTAGCCTTGATGAATTAAAAAAAAAATCTGATGATTACACAACCGAGGAGTCTACAGTAACTCAGAATCAGTGCTGATTAACACAGTGTGAAGTAACACAGGGATTATGACTCCGAATGACAGGAGGGCCGGGATCTCTGGGCAAAATTCCCAGCAGGGGAAATGAAACTGTTTGCTTTGATGTGGGGAAAACAGCCTGTTGGTGGTGAAGAAATTATATTCGCATTACTGCACCCAGATGCGCCATGTATTTTTATATTTAAATATATAAATATAAATTGTTTTAGCAATATTATTCATTTAGGGGTGCGCATGACGTACAATTATAGAAGAATTATAAGACAGACCAGAGGATAGCATAGTAATTTATTAATAAAAATTATGAACACTACTTTAGTCAACCATACTAGAATGTACCCTTTAAGTAGAATTAAAATATAAAAAGAAAATAGGCTTCTTTAACTTGTGAGAGGAACGGACATATTTTCAGATAAATTAGCACTGCTAATTCATATCTTTTTGTGAGGGGAAGATAGAAGTATTTTCATGTGTAGGATATTTTTCTGCACCCCTCCCCCCAATTCAAATAATGATAACCACGAAAGATCTATTTTCAAAACGTTTCTTCCATAGGATGAGTTGCCTTAAGAAAAGTTACCTTCTCAGCCATGCATGCCGGCACATACCTATACTCTTAGTACTTGAGAGGCTGAGTCAAGACAAGAGGATTACAGTTTGGAAGTCAGCCTCAGCAACTTAGGGAGGCTCTTGGAAACTTAGGGGGACCCTGTTTCAAAATAAACAATAAAATAGGGCTGTGGGGAGAGAGCAAAGGCAGAATGCCCCTAGGTTCAATCCCTAATACCACAAAAAGAAAAAAAAAAAGGAAAGAAAAGTTAACTTCTTACTTATTTGATTAAAATGTCAACCTTCTCTTGAAGGAATTGATTTTCATAATTACATTTATTTGAATATATCTTCTAGGCAGCATAATATCATAATATGGATAATTTCTAATATGGATGTATCAAAAGATTTAGAACATAAATTTTTGTATATTATATAATAATTTTAAAATTATATTTAATACTTGGCAATTTTATGGCCTATTATTCCAATGTACACAAAGTTTTATCACTTTTATTACTATTATTTTTCATGTGTTTGTATGTGTGTGTGTGTGTGTGTGTGTGTGTGTGTGTGTGTGTGTAGAAATGCAGTTTGAGACCAGGGGTTAACTTCTGACCTACACCCTCAGCCCTATTTTTTATTTGTATTTTGAAACAGGGTTTTGCTAGGTTGACCAGAGTCTCACACTTGCTTATGCTGTCCTCAAACCCGCAATCTTCCTGTCTCAGTCTCCCAAGTACTGGGATTACGGGCATGTAGCATATTCAATTTACTTCTTCTTCTTCTTCTTCTTCTTCTTCTTCTTCTTATTATTATTATTATTATTATTATTATTTTATTTTTTTAGCATGGATTTTTATACATTTCTTGGGTATAACAGGGTTAATCACACATCTTTGTTGGGTACAAGCTAGTATAGGTAAAGACATCCATGCACACATTTCACATTGACCCTTCCCCAATTTCCACCCCCCTCCCTCCTTCTCCCTCCTTCTCCAGGTCAGTTTAGTGATTGACTTTGATGTGATCTTGTAAGTACATCATGCTCATTAGGGTGTCCTCCCCTCCCCCCATCACCTTCCGTTAAATCAAATTCTTTGTTTTGAAACAGAGTTTTAATAAGTTTCCGAGGCTGGCCTCAAACCTGCAATCCTCCTGTCTCAACTTCCCAAGTAATGGGATTCCACGTGTTCACTACTGCACCCAGCTAACTTTTATCATTTTAAATAATTTATTTTATTTCATAGATGCTATGCAAACATATGGGTTTTTCAGTACCAATCTCATTATCATGTAAAGGGAAGAGGAGGGTGTAGGGAGGAGTCAGGAGGAAGCTCTCCAAGTGCTTTATGCGTGTATGTCCCTGTGATGTGAGACTACAATGCACCAACAAAGTATATTAAAAAAATTGACAGGAGTTGAGAGCTCATGAAGTGCCGGGCAATATTCTGTGCCCTGTCTGTGTATAAACTCACTTAATCCTGACATTACATAGCATCATCCTTAGTGTAGAGACGAGGAAACCGAGATGCAGATATATTTATTAACTCTCTTAATATTACACAGCTGCCATTAAAAAGCCCAATTGTTTTTAAAATAGATGGCTAGGTCTCAGAGCTCACATCGCTAACCATGATGAAACTGTGTGTTGTTTAAAGTCGTGAAATTTATAAATCCACTTAATTAGACAAAAATAAATTGCACTGAAGTTGACTGGAAGGAATGAACAACTGAGAGAACCGATGTGAACCTCTACAGAGGGTGAGATTTCAAAATTTACAAGATTCTGTAAGGTTTACATTTGAAATGTTTAAATTTAGATCAATTTGTATATTGAAATATGATTTTTTCTTGAAACTTTTAACATAAGTTTACACATTCATTCACCAGTTAAGCGCCTATGGGAGCATGGTGCCTTTCAAAAAAAGAGGGATTTGCCAGTGAGCAAATCAATGATCGCTGTGTTACGGAGTTCATGTAGAAGAGGCCAAGAAAGACAAATCATAAATATGTCATACAATAAAAGTATAATGTGCGTAGAAAGATGATGAGTACAATGGAAACAAGAATACGTAGAACGGAGCAAACAGAATCAGCTAGTGTGATCAGAAGGGTCATGGTGTTATAACTGGTCTCGGAATGTTCATGAAGAATCTGATATTCAAGCCAAGAGTTGATGGAGATTAAGGAGGTACTCGCCTACTATCTGCAAGAACAGCTTCCTAGGGAGAAACCACAGCTGAGATCCAAGAGATGTAGTGATGGAAACTTTTGTCACATCCATAAACAGCAAAGATGCCATCCTTTGATTATAGCAAGTATACTTGGTCCTTCATTATTTAAGAAAAATGGGTCAATTGCAGATATTTGGAAAGAGTTGTAACATGAGTTGGCTTTTATTTTTAAAGCACCATTCCTGCTTACTCTTTTGATAATAAAATGCAGATAGGCAAAGAAACTCAGTAAGGAGCATGAATTCAGACGGGATAGGAAGACTGCTTAGACCTGGATGACAGAAGGCAAGTGTTTGAATTCTACATATGTTTTAAAGACGTAGCTGAGCCGGGCGTGGTGGCGCACACTTGTAATCCCAGCATTCGAGAGGCTGAGACCGGAGGATCCCGGTTCGCGGCCAGCCTCAGCTACTTAGTGAGACACTCCGCAACTTGGTGAGACTCGGTTTCAAATTAAAAAATAAAAAATAGGGCTGGGGGTGTAGCTCGGAGGTAGAATGCCCCTGAGTTCAACCCCCAGTACCGCAAAAAATTAAAAAATAAAAAAAAAATAAAGACGTAGCTAAGGAAATTACTGCTAGATTGGATGTGAGGTGTGAAAAGTAATGACTAGCCCATGAAATTCCAAGGTTTGTGGTTAAGGAGCTGGAAGGTCTGAGCTGTCACTTGTTAAGGTAGGAAATGTGAATTTAAGAGATTTGGGGAGAAAGAACAAAAGCTTATGGTTGATATGAAATTCATAGGTATTTATTCTGCATCTACATGAAAGGTAGATTAAAAAAACAAAATCTGGAATAAAACTAAAGGGCCTAATGTCTTGTCTTACCTAGGTATTCTGATGTGTTTGAATGAACTAGTGTGAAATCTGTGGGATTCCCTGGGGAGACACTGAGAAGGAGGAACGATTAGTCTTTCTCCCACTCTAAGTGGGAATGACGGAACGAAGTGGGGAGTCACAACTTGCATTTGTTTAGGAAAGATTTTATGGAAAGTTTGTATGATGTCATTAAATCTGGAGGCTGAAATCAAACTTCATTGGTCTCACTTTGTGTGTGTGTGTGTGTGTGTGTGTGTGTGTGTGTGTGTGTGTGTGTTTTCCTGGGGATTGAACTCAAGGGCATTCTCCAGGGTACACCCCTAGTCCTATTTTTTTATTATTTATCTTGAAACAGGGTCTCACTAAGTTGCAGAGAGCCTCACTAAGTAGCTGAGGTTGGCAACTCTCAGATCCTCCTGTGTCAGTCTCCCAAGTACTAGGATTATAAGTATGCAACACCACGCCCAGCTTCACTTGTTTTGTTTTTCATTTTTTGTTTTGTTTTGTTTTGCTTGTAGCTCAAATATAACTTTAGGAGAAGTTCTGCAACTTCCTTATTAACTTAGAATAACAGCTATCACTTATGATGTCAAATATCACTCTACCTGTTCTATAGTGTTCTCAGTAAGAGTCAATCACACCCTCATCTTCTCTATACAAATGCACATTTTTAACAATAAAATAACAATATAGTTTACAATATCTTGAGATTGAGTTTTATAAGTTTGATTTAAGAAAAAAATAACCCTGTTTTCAGTTTACCCCCAACCCCTTTTTGGTGATGGTGCTAGGGATTGAACTTCTGAGCTACACCCCCCAGCCATTTTTTTTTTAATTATTATTTTATATTTTGAAACAGGGTCTCGCTAAGTTGTTGAAGCTGGTCTTAAACCTGCAATCATCCTTTCTTGACATGTGCCGCCATACCCAGCTAAATTTTAACAATTTGAAACCAAATAATCAGCTAAATTGTTCTAATGTTTATGTCATAAATATTAATATTTGAGTGGCATACAATGAAAATACAAAAACATAAAAACATTCAATGGTCAAAATCCAAATGATGCGTAGGTAAATAATTTTGTTGGTGGATTAGGTGTTATGACTCACTTGTACTGGAGCACACTCAAAGATTAACTTTTTAGATTGCATAGTCTAGACAAATGAAAACTACATTTTCCAAGCCCTGTTGGGGTTTATATTTCAGATATAACTTTCAAAAGCATTATGCCCAAGCCTGTCTTAAGTGGAGAAAGTTTGGATATGATAATAATTATTGCTGGTGCAGGTCAATCCAAAGGCAAAATAATTGTGTACACATCAGCTTCCCAATTCAGTTACTTTCTGAGATGCCAATAACATGCAGCTATAAGCAGAGTTGGAGTGATCTTTGCTAATATGAAGAGTGCTTCTCTAGCCATTAGGGTGATTTTTCTAAGACTCCTTCCAGAACATTCTATAAATTATACGCGTCACCTATGAATGTTTCCTTCTAAAGATTCAGAGTGCAGAAGTGTATTCATGTCAAGGAATAATTTCACAGACTGATAAATTTAACAGTTCCTGTTAAATGTATGGAGATAAATTTATACCTTATATGATTTAAACTTAATTTCCTGTAACTGAAGATGATTATTTTCTATTTCTTTCCACCTGTATACCAACATATATTTACCATGTTCTTTTAAAATCATTTGGTAAATAAGAGTGCATTAAGAAACATAATATATGTAATTGGGACCATAGCTTTTTACATAAGTATGTTTTTGGAAAATATTTCAAGCAGCAAAATTGCTATGCCAGAATATGGGCATTTTAGAATGTAAAAGATACTGAAAAATATCCTTCCAAAAGGCTGTATTCATTTGCATTATCACCAACAGCATATGAATGCACATGTTTTGTAGCTATTAGTACTATCTTGAAAATGGTAAAACTAAGATTAAACCACATCTTGTTAGTCCAGTGGCTCAGGGGCTTAGTCATGAGTTACCTCTGATGAAGGTCTTCTCATTTTGCTTACATTTATTTTATATTCATTTGTAATTTCTACTGGATTTTATTGGACACTTAAAAAAAAATCTCTGCAGTGGTTTTAAGTCATTCTATTCCCTTTTGTTTATTTATCAACACGATCTTGGTTTTTATTATTCTTCTAAGCAGTCTTACTAGATTTTTATCTGTGGACATAATCATTCTATTTTTCACTCATCTAGGGTGAATTAGTTTCTTCTTGTATATTAACTACTATTTTAATGAAAACTTTAGAACCATGACCTGTTCTATTAAATGAAATTCTTGCTTTCCTGACTTCCAGTCACTAATTTGTTTGGGGCATCTTTTCATCATTGTGATATGTAATATGATATATATTTTATTATTATAGAATAATATACTTAGGTCATTCAAAATTTTTGCATTAGATTTTATTTGCTCTGATACTTGATTTTTCTGAGGATTCTTTTCATTATTTTCCATTATTCTGTGGTTTGCTTGTTTTCAATCACTTCATTACTTTCAAAATTTGTATGTTTAAAATCACAAGTGTGTGTTATTTTAAAGACAGGATTTTTTTTACTGTTTTTATTCTTGATTTTAAAATGTATTTGACTTAAGTAAATTTATTTTTTGTTTTTTGTTTTTTTTTTTTTTTTTTTAAATTTTTAAATTTTTATTGTAGTAATTCGTGCAATATAGCGTACATCTTTGTTAAGTACAATTTGTTAACAACATATTTGCACACAATTCTCATTTGACCCCTTCCCCGATTCCCTCCCCATTCCCGTTCCCTCCCCCTCCCTCCCCCTAAGGTTCACTTCATTGAGTGACCTTGTTATGATTGTGTAGGTACATCATGTGCTTTAGGGTGTCCCTCTGCCCCATATTAAATGGACAGAAACTGCGAGAGTTCCCACTAAAGACAGGCACAAGACAAGGATGTCCATTATCACCTCTTCTCTTTAATATAGTACTCGAGACTCTAGCCAGAGCAATAAGGCAAGAGAAGGAAATCAAAGGGGTAAAAATAGGGAAAGAAGAACTAAAACTATCCCTTTTTGCAGATGACATGATACTATAT
>PVLC010028164.1:0-21267 GCA_004027655.1 Graphiurus murinus
GGGGGGGGGGTAAAGAACAGATGAAACAGTAAGAAAGCAAATGGAAAGGCAGTAAATTTATACCCAAACTTGAAATGTGAATGGCTGAAACACTGAGATTAAAAGCAAAGTCATCAGACTGAATTCAAAAGCGTGACCCAATTATATGCTATTCATAAGAATCTTGCTTCAAGCAGGGCATGGTGGTGCACACTTGTAATCCCAGCATTTGGGAGGCTGAGATAGGAGGATCCGGGTTCATGGCCAGCCTCAGCTGCCTAGTGAGGCACTCCGCAACTTAGACCCTGTTTCAAAATAAAGAATAAAAAATAGGGCTGGGGGTATAGCTCGGAGGTAGAATGCCCCGAGTTCAATTCTCAGTACCGCAAAAAACAAAACAAAACAAAACAAAAAACGTATATTGCTTCAAAAGTAAAGACACAAAGTTAAAGCAAATGTATGGAAAAGATACGGCATTTAAAAGAAGTATAAAGTGGCACTATTTGTATCAGAAGTGGTAGATTTCAGCAGAGTGGAGACCATTATCTATTATCAAGGGTAGAGAAAAGGTTGTTTCGAATGATGAAGGGGTCAGGTCAAGAGGACACAACAGTCCTGAACCCCTGGTAAGACAGTTTGGAAGTGTGTAGAGCAGATGATGAGACCTCTACAAGCTGATAGAGCACAGTGAGTCTATGACTGCAGCCCCAGACCCATGGCAGGCCTGGCTACAGGCTATCGCAGGACGATTCTGAAATCCACATGGAAACGCAAAGGATCTCACCTGGTCAACACAACTCTGAAAACAATGAAAGTGGAGGAATTCTACTACCTGAATCCAAAACTTATTATAAAGTTATATAGTAACTCAGCAGAGTGGCATGGGCAGATAAATGAAACAGAATACAGAGTATAGAGGCAGACCAAATGAATACACTGAACTGATTTCCAACAGGGGTGCTAAGGCAAGACAGGAGAGAAAGTACAGTCAAGCCAACAAATAGTGCTAGAACACTTGAATATTCAAATGCAAACAAAGTAACTTGATCCTTCCCTCACACCATACACAGTTACTCCACATGGATTTAGCCCCAAGTGTAAAACCTAAATCTACAGAACTTCTAAGAAAATAAAATAAGAAGAAAAAGCCTTTTTGCCTTAGGTTAGGCAAATATTTCCTCAATACAATACTGACAGCATTAAAAATTAAAAATTGATCAACTGAACTTTTGGGATTAAAAACTTTTGCCCTTAGAAACTCTTAAGAGAATTAAAAGACTGGGAGCAAATATTTGCAAATAACCTAGCTGAAAAATGACTTGCATCTGGAATATATAAAGAACTACCGAAATTCAATAATACGAAAATAATTACAAACAAACAAAAAATGGGCACAAGTTCTGAGAAGACACTTCACCAAAGATGACAAGCAGCATGTGCTCCAGGGGAGGAACTGGGACACAGACAGTGGTCTGAGTCATGTAAAAGGGTACAACCACTTAGGAAAACCATTCCGCGGTTTCTTAAACAATTAAATGTATTCCTCCATGTGGCACACCAGTGCACACGTAGGATTTACCCAAGGGAGAGGAAAGTCTACGCACACACAGACTTGTCCACAAACCAAATAATCTCTGCCACTTCACTGCAACAGCCTAAATCTGGACATCACTCACACGTCCAACAGGTGAATAATGTACTGTCTATCCATACAAAATAATACTTGCCATTTAATAAAAGGAATGAACTACTTATACATGAGGATCACGGATGAACCTCAAGATAATTATGGAGTGAAAGCCAGGCCTAAAAGATTACAGATTGTATTATTCCATTTATATAAAATAATTCTAGAAAATGCAAAGTAATTTTTAGGGACAGAAAGCAGATCAGTCATCACCTGAAGAAGGGCAGGTTAGGAGGAGGAATTCCTAAGGGGCTAATAGAAACTTCTGGAAGCGATGGACACATTCATTATGTTTCTTTTTGCTTTGTTTTGAAACAGGGTCTTGCTAAGTTGCTGAGGCTGTCCTTGAACCTGCCATCTTCCTGTCTCAGCCTGCCAAGTACTGGGATTACAGGTGTGCATCACTATGCCCGGCTCACATTCATTCTCTTGACTGTGGTCTTGATTGTCATGGTTTAATGGGTATGTGTGTATCAGTTGTACACTTTTAACATGCGCACTTTATTCTGTATTCTGTATCAGTAAACCTCAATAGAACTATTTAAGAAGTTTTTCCTCACAATGATTTTAAGGGTACAGCTGTGATTATCTGTATACATGACACATGAATTCCAGCAAACCACATAGCAATGAAAATACTTGCAAATGTCTACTTTCAAAGTGCTGTCTTCAAAGCTTGAATCTCTGGAAAAACAATTATTTTCTCATTTAGCGTTCCTGTCATCTGAAACTTAAGAGCTCATCAAATGCTGTTTATTTATTTCAACATATCATCTAATCAACACAACTTTGACTGTCATGTGTCATCAGGAAAGAGCAGCAGATTTGGAATATTTGTCCTTTTGTGAAAGAAGCATGTGTAAATACTTCCCACAATTGCAGATCTGTGGGTAGCACATGTGGGAATGCAGGTATATTTCAAAAGCTATCTTCCTGACTGTGGATTTTCTTGGCCGACCGATGAAATAGCTTCCCTCCTAACAGGGTGGGAGAGAGCTTGGATATGGTTTACAAGTATTTGCTTCTTTCGGATATCTGTTGAAGGGCACCCTGTCATAGGAGAATCTGCGTCCTGGAGGAGGAGGGCTATGGGACTCAAGACTTTCAGGAACCTCCATCCAGGTGTTGGCCATCCATAGCATGAAGTTTCCTTATTACCACTGACCTAAAAACATCAAGACCAAAGATTTCACACATTTCTCCTGGAGACACAATGAGGTGCCACTTGCTTTCAACTCAGGATGATGCTGTGAATTCTGGATGAAGGTGCACAGTCCACAGCAGTGACTCAGTATTACCGGTCATTCAGTGCAAATCTATGTCAGAGCTGCCAGTAAAAGTGACAGTGTGAGGTTGAACGATAGTGTGATGACAGCCCCCGATCCCGTTGGCACACCACTGCTCTGCACGCAGGGCTGCACATGATGCTCACTAAACTCTTTTCATTGTCATTGTACAAGCTTGCTTATGTATGTATGTATGTATGTATGTATGTATGTATGCATGCATGTGTATGTGTGTATTTTGGCACTGGGGATTGATCTCAATGGCATTCTATTTCTGAGTTACATCCTCAGCCCCATTCCTTTGCTCCCTAAGTTGTTGAACGCCTTACTAAGTTACTGAGGCTGGCTGGGAACTCATGAGCCTCCTGTCTCAGATTCTCAAATTACAGGCATTCCAGAGCGCCTTGTTCACTTTACAAGCTTATAACCAGTAATATGAATGAAAGTGAGTGTTCAGGGAGACCACACAGGTGAAGGATGGAGAACAAATACCGAGAGTGACCACCAAGTGCTGTGTTGGTTAGTTGCTCCACGAGCTCATCTTAGATGAGCAGGAGAGTTGGGCCACCACTCTGCTTGACTCTGTCCTGTCTTGTTCTGGTGAAAACCAAGAAGAGTCTACTCTTCCTGTGTGTGCTGTCTTGTCAGAGCCAATGACGCACACCTCTTCCCAGCTCCACCCTCAGTACGAGTGGGGAGCTTGAAGTTCGCAAAGTGGGAGTATATACACCGCAGAAATTGGGAGATAAAACACACAAATCAGGACTCACAGATACAAATCATTTCATTTTAGGGAAGTCTGAAAGAGGACTGACAGTTGTCTTACTAATACAAGTGTTGCTTTCTTTCCCCTTTTAATTTATATTCAAGAGCCAACTGACAAAATATTTTTTAAAATACCAATTTCCAACATGATGTTTGTCAACAGCATTAAATGATATCATAAATAAAATTAAATTGGTCTTCTAAGTACATCCTAAAACCAAGCACACACTCCACCAAGGTGTGGAAAGCACTGAATACAAGCCTTGTCACAGCAGACCCAGCAGAGGGAGTGCCTCGGGATCTGGGGCAGGAGCTCTGCTGGAGACCCTTGCTGCAGCTGCAGGAGGAGGGGAGCTGGGCTGAGAACTTTGTAAGGCAAAAGGGAGCTTTGCCTCTTTGGGGCTCTAGGAGGAAGCTCGTCTCCATCCACTGAGGTTACGAAAACCAAACCCATACTACATGTATACTTGTTGTTTCATGATATTTATACTAGTGACATATTGTAAGAATTTGAAGCTAAAAGATGAACAAACCCAAAGCAGACCAAGAACAGTGAAGGTCGGGGGTACATGAAACAATGGTAACACAGTCCTAGGCACTGGGTCTCCCACCATGCAAAAATCCAAAATGAATTAGGGTAAGTAAAGAAGGACATAAGTGAACAAATAAATGAAAACAATCCAAGAAGGACGAGGCCAACACCGGGAAGAATGGAGATCAGCACCAGGTAAGAACGGAGTGGATGAAAAATACTACTGAAAGATCAAAGGTATTCTCCCACAAAAACGCAGCTTTGGCCACATGATATGACTTCCTATAATTTCATAGCCATTCTGACTTGATGGAAATTATAGTATTAAAATGCAGAGCAATTATTTCTTTTTCTCTTTTCTTTCTCAGTAGAGCTATATCTTCGACCGAATCCTGAAGAATTTTAAAATTCCATCCTTCTTAAAGTCAAGCCCAGCCAAAATACTATGTAGGGCACTAGAGAGAATTCTGCTCCTTCTAAGATTTGCAAGTGATGCAAAGGTGACAGTAGTTTTCTCCAAGTCCTTCACTTGATTTGAAAACAACCAGGAAAATGATAAAGGTGTAGAGTGTGTGTGTGTGTGTGTGTGTGTGTGTGTGTGTGTGTGTGTGTGTTTGGGTTTGCATGTTATTTATGCGTGTGGAAAAGAATACAGTTGAGTTTAGTAGAAAACAAAAGCATAAGAAAAATGATGTTTCTGCTGTGTGTCCCAAAAGCACTTTCTTACATGGAAAATGTAGACATGCTTAAGAAAGAATTAATTATTTGTCTACAATGTAAACTTGCAGTTTTTTCTTAGGGTAGTCATCAATAGTCCCTCTGTAAACTCTCTCTTAATATTTTCCAGTAAATAAATGAGGCAATTCCTAATTTTAATGGAAAGCAGTTCAGCCTGTGGAAACAACAAACCAGCTATTTATGTAATAATGAATTGGAATTTTATGAAATTGATTTTAATGATAATTTATAAAACATAAATATCATGTCTAAATGGAGTAAAAAGCAAAAAGAGTAAGACTGAGTATCCACTACGGGCTAGTCACTGTACAAATGATTTATTTACATTATCTTTTGTAGTCCTGATAAAGATCCTGTGGGATAGGTAACATTCCCATTCTCTGTTGAGGAAAGGGAAAGGGCATAAGCTAACTTGCATAAGGTCCAAAAGTTCAAAAGAGATAAAGTAGGTGTTAAAATTCACATTTGCCTGTTTTTAAGTTTGAGTTTTAAGTGATACCCAGCATGCATTGAGAACTCAAAAAGTAACTTGAGAATTTGGAAGGGCAGGGGAAATGGTGTAAAATTGAAGGAAAAGCTATGCACTTTTGATTACACAGCATGCACTTTTGCAAATGATACCTAAGATCAATTAAAGAATGAAAAATTGCCCTTTATGTTGGATGCATTGCCACACACTTATAATCCCAGTGATTTGGGAGGCTGAGATATGAGGATTGCAAGTTCGAGGCTAGCTTGGGCAACTTAATGAAACTCTGTTTCAAAGTACAAAATGGGAAGTGATGTAGTCCAGTGGAGGAGTGCCCATGGGTTCTATCCCTAGTACCACACACACACAAAAAAAAAAATTAAAAAAGAAGAAAAGGGTCCTGCACTTGGTGCCAAAGGACTTTAAATGTATGTGTGTGTGTGTGTGTGTGTGTGTGTGTGTGTGTGTGTATAGACATTGGACAGGAAATCATTTAGGGTCTATTAATTATTAGTACGTACCTAGCACACTATCTAACATGTATGAGTGCTCAATTCCTATTTATAGAATAAAAATAATTATATCACTATAAACTTTGTAATCTAAGAGCTAAAAAAAATTGAATTTAGTTTAAATATGTTGTCTACGTACTTGTAGACTTGGGAGAAGGTTCCAACTTTTATTTTTCATATTACCCAAAAGATGCAATCTAAGAATTACTGCTCATTAATATCTAAGGTATTCAAATGAAAGATGTTGTGGGGGTGAGTGTGTGTGTGTGTGTGTGTGTGTGTGTGTGTGTGTGTATGTATGTGTATTATCATATTACTATTAAGAAGGAGATTCTTGAATTTTAGAAAATAGCTGTCACTCAATTCGTTACCAAATAATCTTATATATTTCTCCAAAAACCTTTGCTATGATCTGCAACCCTCTCAGGTGCAGCACCAGCAGTCAGTTCATTGTGTACAGATTCCATGCACCTCACCCTCTGTCCTGGCGTGTCAGGAGCACTGAGCTCTTGCTCCCACAATCTCTTATCAGCCCGACAGTGGCTCTGTTTTCTATGCTTCCTTATCTATGAAGGTTTTCTCTGACACCCCCCTCCATTTCTGGAAAAATTACCATATGCTCTAAGATGGTTAATTTTAATTATCAACTTGACTTAAGGGGTGTGCAGGAAGCTAAGGCATTTTTTTCAGTCCATCCGTAAGGCATTTCTGGAGGAGACAGACTCTGGGGTCAGTAGACCCATCCTCCCGCGCAGATTGAGGCGGCCCCATCCACCCGGTGGAGGCTGGACAGGACACCGAGGCGAGGAAGGAGTCCTGTGACCTGGCCTGAGCCATCCTGCTGGCTACGGGGCTCGGGGCTTCCAGTTGGCCTGTCGTGGGACTCCTTAGTCACCACGACCACGCAAACCGATTCCCCTAATAAACCTCCTCTCAAGCATCTATTCTTATGTATTCTATTGGTCCTGTCTCTCTGAAGAACCCAGATTAATATGCCCTGCTAAGTACTACCTAGTCCATGTTTACATATACAACTTAACAACTCGTCGTAGCGGGCAGCTCTGGGGCCAGTCTCTATCTAAACCCTGACTCTATCACGTTGCCTCCTTCTGTTAAGTGGGATTGCTGTGAGACTGAGTCTTGTTATGTAACATGTCAGAACAATGCCTACCACTGAGCAAAGCACTCTGACTACAGTCATTTTTAAGTCTGCCACCCTGGTATAAAAAAGACTACTTGGTTGTTGAATTCAAGAATGAATAAGGTTAAGCCACTTATTAAATCTGTCCCTACCCAACTGACTACATTTGAAAGGTGAAGTTTTCCATGCTTCCTCAATGTTAAATACTTTCCTATCCAAAATGTACAAAGGTAATCTGTTCTGAAGGACTCTTTTCTAGTCCAAAGATGTAACAAGTATTACTATCCTGTTGGCTTCTTGCATCATATCAAAACATTTCTTTAAACTCATAATATATATGAGAAATTAATTAAATATTTTGGTTTTAAAAGACTCAGTCTTTATAAATGGTTATTTTCTGTTGATAGTACTTTCCAACTGTCACTTAATAAATGAAATGACGATGTTGGCAGAGATATGACCCTTTAATTTAATAAAAGTGATGCAGTCTAATGCATCTAAAGATGAAATAAAAAGACATAATGAACGAGTTTATGGCCCTGCGTCTTGCCTTTTAGATAGCTCTCTTAATCAAACAAGACCACTGATCCAGAGAACAATAAAACACGTCATTACATTATGGTGTCCAGTATGAGGAACAGTTTTCATGAGGGTTAACATGCTTTTATGAAGGATAGAATTTGATCGAGAGCAGACATGTTTTGAATTTCCAGGATCTACACACTTAATCTGACTTTACAGCTGCCAACAATTAAAGGGCATTTTATGCCGCAGAATGCTTTTCACATTTGTGATTGTAATAAATACTTCCATAGCTTTCCAGAAAGAAGCAGAATGTTCAGGGAGAGGCAGTGAACCTGTATATTATTTGATTAATTGCTTGGGACAATGCATAGTGCAAGGTGCTTTTCCTAGTGAAAAAGTGTGCTCAAAACACCAACGCAAACTCGCGCAGAGAACATGAGGGGAGTGCAGAGCCCTGAGCAGAATCCAGACACTTGCTGCTATCATTGAAACTAACATAAATTGGGAGCTGTCTTCCTGTCTTCTTTTTGTTTTGATATACAAGGATGCTTGCACCAACAAAGCAAAACAAAAACAAACTCACTTTCGAGAAGATTCCTGCATTGCTACTCTGCAATGATCAGGGCGGGACCTCGAGGCCTGAACGGCGGCTCCCTCTTCCTCACAACACAGCCCTGGTGGGTGTGAAGCCTGACTCATCAGCCATCCGTACGATTTGGTTCTTAAATGCAGTGCATACAACAAACATTGAGGGTTTAAAGTTATCCTTATTCATTTCAGTAGATATCATGAAATATGAGCCTGATCCTCAAACATTCAACGATTCATTCACTTTATGTTTCTTTTTTTAATATTTTTATTGGTGCATTGTAATATGCATCTTTGTAAAGTATAAGCTGGTAAAGGCATACATGCACACATCTCTCATTTAACCCTTCCCCAATTCCTGCCCCAGTGTCTCCCCACTCCTTCCTTCTCATGTTAGGTTTAGTGATTGACTTTGATATGTTTGTGAAAGTACATGATGTACATTAGGGTGTTTCCCTCCCCAACCCCATCACCTTCAGATAGGTCGCTTTCTTTGCTCATCTAACTGTGTATCTATGTTTATAGCCGCACAATTTACAATTGCCAAGCTATGGAACCAGCCAAGATGTCCATCAACAGATGAATGGATTACAAAACTATGGGATATGCACACAATGGAATTTTACTCAGCCATAAAGAAGAACAAAATCATGTCATTTGCAGGGAAATGGATGGAACTGGAAAACATTATCTTTTTTTTTGGTACTGGGGATTGAACTTGGGGCATTCTACCTCCAAGCTACACCCCCAGCCCTATTTTTTTTATTCTTTATTTTGAAACAGGGTCTCACTAAGTTGCGGAGTGCCTCACTAGGCAACTGAGGCTGGCCGCGAACCCAGATCCTCCAGTCTCAGCCCCCTAAATGCTGGGATTTAGGCATGTGCCACCACACCTGGCTGGAAAACATTATCTTAAGTGAGATTAGTCAGTCACAAAAAATAAAAAAAATTGGATGCTCTCCCTAATATGCAGAAGCTAGGGAGAAAGTGGGTCATAGGAGGGACTCTAGACGAAGAAGGAGAAATACTTTATGTTTCTTTCTAACAAATTCATACACTGAAATAAGTGCAAAATATCAGAATTTTTCTTATTTCTTCCAAGGCATTTTAGGCATTTCCTAAAATAGGTACGACCTAGAGTCACTGTTACTAGTTCAGATGGAAATATAAATTAAAAAACAAAAAGCCAAAGTGACTCCTTTCAAAAGGTTTGAAATAGTACTTACATTAGCACAGTGTAAGGCCAAAGCACAAAAGACAGCGAACATCTTGAAGTTGTTCTCGTCCGTCTTGGAGAAGGCACTGCCGCTGATTTTGTTCACCATCTGCACCACGCCGATCACGCTCCCGCGGCTCACGATGGGCATGCACAGGATGTTCCGAGTGGTGTAGCCTGTGTACAGGTCCACTTCCCTGAGGGGATGTGAAGGAGCAAAGCAGTCACCACAAAGAAAGAATCACTGTCCACCATGAGTCTCGTGGGCTTCTACCAGAAGTGACTCTTGTGGTGCTGTTAGATTGTGAATTTAGGTGCAAAGTAGTATTTGCAAGTGTTTTATTAAAACCCATCAGAAATATTCTAACATGCACAGAGAGACTTTAGGGCAGTCTCTACAGGTGACTTCCAGTTTCTCTTTGGGTTTTCAGTATCCAGCATCACTGAAGAAACAGATAGACAAGCTGGACTCAGAGAAAAAAAAGTACAATACGTTTAGTAACATGATTTAGTCCTTTGATGTTGGCCATATTTATGAGATCTAAATTGCTAAAGAACTTAAATGGGAGTTATCTCATTGTAAGTTTGGAGCAAGGGTTACCAAGCTTCACTCCATGGGCCCAACTAGTCCACTCTTGTTTTGTAGAAGTAATTTTCATAGAACACAGCCACATCATTCATTGTGGATTATCTAGGTGATCTGTGTAAAGCCCAAACCACTTACTAGCTGGACCTGAATGAACAAGGGTGTGCTGACTCTTGATCCGAACAAATGATTTTGGAAATCAGGACCAAATTCCATAGAAATAGCCACAGAACTGTCAGGTGGGGGTCAGCCGTGCAGTCTTCGTGCCTGGCTGCCCTTCGTCAGCTACTGTTCCTGAGATTCATCCACAGTGCTGTATGTGCGGCTTAGTCCTTATTATTGCTGAGTAGTGATCTCTGCTAAATGGGGAAATCACATTCGGTTTATCCATTCCCCAGTTAATAGACAATAGTATTTATTTTTAGCCAGTTGCTGGCAATTTTGAATAATAATGCCTTGAAGATTTGCACAACAGCTTTTGTGTGGTATCATGGTTTGGATATAAAATGTGCCCCAGAGGAACTCATGTTGGATAGTGCAGCCAGATTTGGAGGTGTGACTTGGCTGGAGGAGGTGAACCACTGGGTATGGCCTTGGGGACTGTACCCGGCCCCGACTCCTCGCTCTCACTCTCTGATTCCTGGCTACCATGGTGTGACAGCAGCTTTTCCTTTGCCATGTCCTGCTGCTGAGCCATGTTCGCCTTGGAGCCTGTCAATCATGGACTGACCTCTGACACAGGGGAGCCCAACACAGACCTTTGCTTCTCTAAGTTGTGCTTGCCAGGAATTTTAGCCGCCACAACAGAAAAGCTAACTAAAGCAGAACTTGGTCGAGAGAAGTGGGGCCATTGCTCTGTCTAAACCTGACCGTATGGTCTGAGGAATGCTGGAAGTGGTTTGTGGAGAGGTTTGGAAATGCTGGCTGGAGAAGTCTTAGAATGACGTAAGCAGAGCTTATGGGATGATTCTGCTGGGAGCACAGGAGACCAGAATGCTGATGGGAATGTAAATAGTAAAGACAATGCTTATGAAGTTTTAGAGAACAAGGAAGACTCTACAGGGAAGCTGAATAGATCCCACATGTGTTATATTCCAGCAAAGAACTTATCTATATTTTTCTCATGTCCTGCGACTTTCTCTGAGGGTGACTTTAAAGGTGATGGACTAATTACCCTGGTGGAGGAAATTTCAAATCAGCAGAGCATTCAGGTAGTTGCATGGGTACTGCCAGTGGCTTTTAGTCAGATTTACTGTGGGGATTCAGAGCCTGAAGCAGAGTAAAAATATTTAAATTTCTTTTATTTGGTCAGAAAAGTGTGTGAGAAACTGGGGCAAACCAAGGAAGCTGTGGTTGTTGATGAGATTAAGAGCCCTAAAGACAAGTTAAGTACTTTGCACAGGGATAGTAGGAAAGCTTTAGTGAGGGCATGTCAGAAATTAGCAAAAGCTGACCCATCCCAGGTTTAAGATGGCAAGTTGTTGGAAAAAATTTGCTTTGAGAAGAAGCAGGGGGCACTATGCTCATACTATGGTTCCTAAGAAGTTGTTTCCCCAAGACTCTTTTCACTGTGCTTAGCTGTCCAGGCAATCAGATGCCACTATATTCCTAGCTGGGGAGTTTGCGAGGGGGAAATAGGTTTTCTAGAGTTAAGAGGTTCTGAAGGCTTCTCCCCAGATTTCAAAGGAAGGCCTTCGATCCTAGAAAACTTGTGCAGGGTCAAAAATCCCTGCAGGCAGGCCCTGAGGGGGCGATTCGAAGCTGGGAGAGTGAAGCCAATGCTGGAATGGAGATCCCAGGAATTAGAGATGCCAGAACATGGAATGTCTGCGAACAGAAAAGCCAACCTAAGAGAAGAGCCACACCAGATGCAACCGTGAGGCCATGGGCTGGGGCTGCCAAAGCCCCTTGGAGATCACATCTCACCACCATGTGCCCGGGACGCCAGACCTGAAGCTACACAACATAATCTTTGCCATGCTGGTTTTCTGTCTTGTTCTGGCCCCATTCCCTTTTTCTGTCCCTACTCCTCCCTTTGGAATGTGAATGTTCGCTCTGTGCCGTTGTATGTTGGAAGCACGCAATTTGTTTCTCTTTTACTTTTTCAGGGTTTGCCTTGGGGTCTTATCAGAGGTGTTGGACGTCTCAGAAATGTTGGAACTACTAAGACTATGAGCATTCTTGGAGATGGACTGCACGCATTTTGCACTGTGAGATGGACAAGAGCTTTTTGGGCCAAGGAAGGAGTGTTATTGTTTGGATATAAAACATCCCCCAGAAAAGCTCATGGGTTAGACAATGCAGCCAAGTTGAGTTTGGGACATGGCTGAAAGAGGTGGATCACTGAGAGTGTGGCCTTGGGGACTATATTTGTCCCTTGCCCCTCCCCCTACCTTTTTCTCTGTTTCTCTACATCTTGGCCTCAAAGAATATGAAAGCAGCTTTTCCTCCGCCATGCCCGGCCACTGGGCAGTTCAATCATGGACTGACCTATGAAACTGTGAATCCCAAATAGACCTTTCTTCCTCTAGTTGTGTTTGTCAGGTATTTTGGTTGTAGCAACAGAAAAGCTGTCTAAAACAGGTGAGTATAAATTTTAACTTTTCTTGCAGTAATATCTAGGAGTAGCACTAATAGACCATACACTAAGTGTATCATTTCCAAGAAATTGCACAACTATTTTCCTAAGGGGTTGTACCATTATACATTCCCACCAGCAAATATGAGGGTCTCAGTTTCTCCACATCTCCTTGCTAATCCTTTTTAATGTCAATCTTTTAAAATTTTAGCCATTCACACTGGTATTTAGTGGTATCTCACTGTCAAACTTATACCGTCTTCACTTCCCATGTGTTTAATGGCCATACATATATGTCCTTTTTTCGAGTGTCTGTGAAAATCCTCTCCTTTTATATTAGATTGGATTGTCTTCTTATTATGTTGGAAGAGCTTTTTTATGTTCTAGATACAAATATGTTGTCAGATACATGTTTCACAAATATTTTCTTCCAATCTGTTAGTTGCCTTTTCATTTTCTTAAAAGTCTGACTCATAAATTTTTATACAAAGATTTTATGTAAAGATATGCAAACATTTTTCAATATGTAAGCAAAGAAATGACTAGTTTGTTTTCCAAAAATGTAAGATTTCAGTTATATTCTTAATTTATTGTTAAATATATATATTACTAGAATATAGTTGTGCTTACATATAAATTATGCATGTTTGACATTAATTAATTTCCTTTAAAAAGCTTCCAGTTGCTTGTTTTATTTATCTTGTAAAGGAAATTTTATGTTTGTATTAACTGAACACTGTTATCAAAATATCTGAAATACTACACTCTAACATTCATAACATCCATCTTCAGACTTTAATTTCTAGAGATTTATTGAAACTAAATTATACAAATATTTCTAGTTCTCTAACAAAAGTGAAAATGAAATAAAAAATCTTTATGAGCCATATTAATATTTGACTTTAATAGTACCCAGTAAAAGCTGCATATAATTGATTTCCTACTTTGTGTCAGTCAAAGTTTCCAGGCTTTTCGAGGACTATTACCTGTAATTGTTTTTTTACTCTGGTGGTGGTGGGGAGGGTACTGGGGATTGAACCCAGAGACATTCTACCTCTGAGCAACACTCTAAGCCCTTTTTATTTTTTATTTTGAAACAGGGTCTTTCGCTAAGTTGTTGAGGGTCTTGCTAAGTTGTGTACACCTCTGATCCTTCTGTCTCAGCATCCCACTTACTGGGATTTAGGCATGCACCACCACACCTGACTTATTACCTGTAATCTTAAAAAAAAAAAAAAAAAAGACTACAAACTAGCCATTATCCTACCCATTTTAATGATGAGAAAATTGAGGCTCGGAGAGATTATGGAATTCCCAGTTGACTCTAGAGATAATAATTAGCAGAACCATAATTCCAAACCAGGTTTGTCAATCTCAAAAGTATGCATTTTTATCAGGATGCAATGTAGCCCTTTAGCAGATGATTTGATAACAATTGTGGTGCCACAAAATTATGACATTGTAGTGAAGAAAACCCCCAATTCCAACTATTAAACTCTTGCTATTAGTTATTTTTATAAAATTATAAACATCTATATCTGGATGTCAATAAATCTGACTAGCTGAGAATCTATCATTTCATAAATGTCTGAATATACTGACTGCTGACAGTAGAGTTGGTTCACTGAAAAGCAAAGGAAGAAATAACTGAGTCGGGACAGAGAGACTGGAGCTCCCTGGACGGGGTTTCAATGAGCTGGAGGTTAAAAGAGAACCTGACTGAGGGTAGGCTAGCTCTCACCTGTTGAAGCGTGGGTCTGCGTAGGCATCTGGAATGTTCAGGACTTCCCCTGTTCTCGCTACTTGACCGGCGATTCCTTTCTCGATTGAAAATCTGCATATATAAAAGAGAGGGACATACTATTTAAAATATCGATGCTGTAGAATAATTCTAAAATATTTCATTACTATCAAATATTAAATTTAACAGCCTAATTTTATTTTAGATGCATATAATTCATAACTTAAACCAGCTCATAAATTATGTAGCAGTAGAGCATAAAACCACTGCTAGACAACCACTGGAGAACCTGTGATCCTCCTGTTTTGAGATGTAATTAATAATATACTGGTATTTAATTGGATCACTAGATAGAAACTTAAAAATGAACTAATGATCTCCAGCACTGACCGTAAGAGTGATCCCTTATATTTGCAAAGTGTCTTATAATTTACAATATGCTTCAACATAAATTTTCCCAGTGGATTCTCAGTGAAGTATGAACTGAGGCCTATCTGGGTTCACAAATGTGCTATTTACTGAGGTCACAGTGGCATAAAAACAACCAGAATGCAGGTCTGCACCACTGTGCCTTCCTCCACATGTATGAGCAACTCAAAGGCTTATGCCTGAACCTTGAGAGGTGCAGGCCTTAAGTTTTCTGTTGTTTTAGAAATAGTACAGAAGTTCTTTTGCTTGACTATTTTGTTGATTTTTTAAAACAAACAAAATATAAGCATTAACTAATTATATTTAGTTATATTTTTATCATCTATCACCAATGTTTTTCCCATTTAAAAATATTCTCACATTTATCAATATTTTTCATTACAATAGTATCACCACACATGCACTCATCTTAAAAGTTAGTTCATTAAGGAAGATGTCTACAACTCACAATACCTATGATTTTCAGTAGTTCAAAAACAATTTCCATGACATTACATTATTAACATATTAGGAAACAATTATTCCTGAAATGAAGCTTCCCATGAGGTAAGGATTAGCAAGAAAACTCAAAAGAGCATCGACACAAGAGAGAATTAGAACACCAAAAAGTGAACCACACTGGGCTGCAGAGAAAGACTGTCTTTTTTGTTTCCTCCTGCTTTGAACAACACACACACAACACACTAGACCCCAGGAGCAAGGAACGTCTGAACCATTCCAGGAGGTCTGCTTGTCTATCTCCATCCGAGAGCAGACTCAACTACTGGCAGCTTTTATTGGTGCTCTGGTGAGTAGGCATGTGCCTGTACTGACCAGTCATTGGTTTTTGGTTTGTATTTTGTTTTTGTTTTTGTTTTTTTGCGGTACTAGGGATTGAACCCAGAGGCATTCTACCTCTGAGGAGCTACACCCCCAGCCCTGTTTTTTATTCTTTATTTTGAAACAGGGTCTCACTAAGTTGTGGAGGGCCTCACTAAGTAGCTGAGGCTGACCGCAAACCTGGATCCTCCTGTCTCAGTCTCCCAAGTACTGGGATTACAAGCATGTGCCACCATACCCGGCTCCAATCAGTCATCTTAAAGTTATAGTAACTACTTCCCTGTTTTTCCTATTCTTTTAAACACAGGATTTAAGTTATTACTTTCAAAATTAAATTAGATCAGTACCAAGAGTGTTAGGCAATAATACTCAGACCTTAAGCAAGAGAAATGGATTTAACTGAATTCTATACCCAGACTGACAGGCTGGGATCCAGAAGACATGCAAACAGAAAATGAAACAAGTTTTCAAAACCCCAAACACCTCTAGAGTGCCCATCGGACAGAATCCTGTAAGGGGAACACAGGGCCTATCACCCTAGGAACTGGACCCAAGTGCCCAGGGTGGACAGCAGCGGTGACGGCCTGGGGTGGCCACACTCTGCCTCCACGACACCAGGGTCCTTTCATGACTGACTGCCCAAATGAAGAGCAATTCTTAGCTAACGAGGAATGGGGTTCACTGGAGAATGTGATCTTATTACGTAGAAGAGCTTCAGTTAAACAAGACACAAAGGAACCCAAGTGTTCAAAGTCCCCTCTGACGTGGGACTCTTCAGGTCTGTGACGTGCTCCTTGCAGGCTTCCGGACTGGGACACGACTGAGCTACCGCCAGCAAATAAGCCTCGTTCTGCTCATGTAAGTGACCACACAGCTGCCACTTAGAGAACAAAGAAGGCTTTCATTTCAAAATGCAAATCAGTTGGATTAAACCAACTGAGGAGTTACAGAACGTGTTTAAATCATCAAATACGCCAGAACAATTTCCTCTAGTGTCTGGACGGTGCGGCGGCCCATGGGCTGGGAAGAGGCGGGGACCGCATGGGTTAAGTTCGCCCTTGCTCCTAAACATGGGAGAACCTGCAGACTCCAGGCGGAGTGTACCTTTACCTACCTGGGAGCACTAGTAAGTTTTTCCAACATGATTTCCAAAAGGACCGCCTCCGGAAGACGGCATTTCCAGGAGTGACGCTAAAGCTTCCTAGGCGCGGTTTCGCTGGCACTGCAATGTCATTCCCAGAAGCACTACCTTCAGGAGGCGGGTCCTGGTGGGAATGATATCACAGTATGACAAGTATTGTCAGCACACCTGTGAATAGGCACAGAAGAGTGGGTAACGGACACCTGCACGCCTGGGTCAGAGCGCTGCACGCTCCGCGCGAGCTGTACCTGATCTCCTTGGTCTTCTTGAAGACGGGCTTCCCTTCCTTCTCCTCTCCAATGTCAAAAAGGTCCGAGTACAGCTCCTTGTTCTTGTGGTCCACCTGGAAAAGCGCACAGCGGTCGGCGTTCACCAGGTTTTTTGCATATATCTAAAGAGGAAAAGCAAAAGGAGGGTGAGCGTACACGTGGGGAATACTCTTTACTATGAAACAAATGCTAGTGTTAGCTAGTGTATTCTCTAATCGGGTAGGGAATTAGCATAAATAAATATATAGATATTCTATGTGTGTGATATAATGTAGAAGTGATTCCTATGTGCTAATACCAGTACACGCCACAAGAACAAATAACTAACTAAAACGCACCCACTGCCTGTTCTTAGGCTGAATATTCAGCACTTTGACGTGGGGTGGTAAGCAGCTATCCCCCCCACTTCCCAGGAGTCGGCCTGCCGCCCGCTGAGCCCCTCGGCGGCCTCTCAGGGCCCCTGCAGGCTCCCAGCTCTGAGCCTCTCTAGGCACTGAGGTCACAGTGCCTTCCGCCTGGTTGGAGTCAAAATGTAAAAAAGTAGGAAATATGACCTCTCAAGAGATGTACACTTTGCTGCTATTTGCATTAGCTAAATATTATTTGCTATAGTGTCTAATAATTATTTGTAACAACTATTAAGTATTTACCATGTGCTAGACATATGTATACATTTTATGTGCACTGATTTACTTAACACCCACAGTATAAAGAATAGGTTAGGGAAAGTTTTTATCCCCATTTTACCCATAAGGAAAATCGAGACACTGAGTGGTAATCTAACTCGTCCCAGTATTATGTGGCGAGTGAGCGGGGGAGCTACTGTTTAGACTTGCACCAGCTACCTCTATGGGCCATGCTTCTAGAGCAAATCTCCTTTCCCATTTCTAAATGAAAAACCGTGTATCATTTAATCATTCAGCTGTTCATTCGTCCACCAAATATTTCTTTGATGCTTAACGCAGCTTACTGTCCTTAGTGGACTGAGCCTAGGGTTATATCCTAAGTACTGAAACTCCTGCCATTCCAGCCATCCTGATCATAGCCAAGACACTGCTCCATAGGGTAAAGTATTAATTATCAAAGAGAGGCAGCCATCACAAAATTGACGCAAGAAGACCCTGGGCCCACTTTGTGGCTGGAGGAAAATATAAGATCTCAGTAAAACTAACTGATAGATTTAATAAAAATACTGAGAATAGGTGAGGCTCCTGCTTATCCTCCAATCACACAGTCGTGCTTACGCTACCGTGGGCCAATATGCATTCACTCAGCAAACATGACCATGCCCACGACGAGGGGCAGAGTGCCCACAACAACCAGCCTCCCAGACTTCAGTCGCCTCTGGCCTCCACTGGCCGGCAGCTCTGTGAAGCAGCCACGGCTGCCTGTCTCCAGTCCCCAGCGCCCTGAAAAAGGCCGAGAGTAGAGACCACTAATGGATGCCCCTGGGCTGACTCAGCCCGTGCACGGCCTGTTTCTGTCCACAGGTTTTTGGGGACACAGCCCTGCTCATTCGTGTCTGTATTCTCCGCGGCTGCCAGGGCTGCAAAGTTCGGTAGTTGCAAGAGAGCAGAGCGTGACCCACACAACACACAACTGTCCATACGCCTCGTACACAAACAGTTTGCCGACCTCAGGTCTGCACATACAAGAGCGCCAGAACCTCACTCGATGGGTATTGGCAGACAGATGAGGGATACCCAAGCGGCACAGTGTGCACAAGCTGTCGTTGGCCAACACAGCAGGGTCACGAGACCGTGCGTTTTCCACTAACAGGAATGATCCTACACCACCGAAGATTAAATCGTATTTACTACAATTTATAACCTTAGTGCCTAAGGGCTTGTTTGTTGCTTAATAAATATTTTGGCACAAATACAATAGCAATTGTAAAAAATCTGGAAGAAACGATGCCACAGCTCTTTAATAGCTGGATCTTGAGCAAGGCTCGGTCCGCTGGAGTCCTGCAAGGCAGACGATTCCAAAAGAAGGAATGCGTGGCATATCCCACTTTGCATTATGTTATATTCTGGAAATTTTGGGTGCTTTGGGTTTTGCTTTCACATTAATTATAAAGGAAAACTTCTTAGAAACAGAAGGTAGACAGACAGATTATGATTCCTCAATATTAGCTGAAAAAATAGTGCCTCAAGACAACCCATAAGAAATTCATTAACCATATACAAACATTAGTCGGGAAACGGACTTTGCCAGCTTAGTTACTAAACAGCCTTATGTTCCCTCTCAGCACACAGGTATAGAAACAAAATAAATAAGCCAAAGAGATTTAGGTCTACTATTTTATCTATGAGTAAGACAGTCTTTGTCCACTTCTACCTTGTCTCCCTGGAACTTCACTGGACACATTAACTCTCTAGCTGTCTGAAAAATAGATAAGAAACCTGCTTAAAGGAGCTAAACAAATAGTAAAGACTTAAACTAATGAATAGAGGCTATTCATTATGCTTGTCTATTCATTAACCTTTAACACTGCTTTGTACTAAAAGAATCTTTATATACGTATTGTATTTTGTAACCTTTACTGTTTTCTTAATCTTATCAAATATCATGGGAAATGGCTTTTCTAGTTAAAGATGTACCTATTTAACCTTTAGAAAAACAAGACTGTGAAAATTCCTGTTCTATATGCCGCACTGCAAAAAATATAGTATAAAAAACAGCTACTAACAAGCAATAAAGAGATACGCTTCAACACTGCATGCGGTGTGAGCGTATTCTCGCGACCTCATCTCAATCCACACCTATCGAAGGACCCCGACCCCACTGCCTGGAGGGTTGGACCCCCACAAAATTAAAAATTTTCTAGAAAAAATAAGATAAGTTTAGAAAAAACTGAAAAATATGAATCCAACTAGAATCATAAAGATGACTCAAAAATTGCCAAAGAAACATTTCCGTGAAAGACACCAGGACCATAGTTTCAACTATAAATTCCTTAAAAATCTCAACCAGATAGAAGTGGTAGCACAGGCCTGCAATCCCAGCTACTCAAGAGGCTGAGGCAGAAGGATCGCAAGTTTGAGACCAGACTGGGCAACTCAGCAAGTGAGACTGGCCCCAAAATAAAATAAAAAGGGGTAGGGATATAGCTCAATGGTAGAATGCTTGTCTATTATGCATGAGGCCCTAGGTTCAACCTCCAGTACTAAAAATAAATAAATAAATTAAAAAAAAGCAAATACAAACAAAATAATCCCACCCCCCTCTAAAAAAAAAACAACACTTCAATAAATTCCCATGAACTTAAAATGTTCTAAACTCAAAAGTGAGTAAATTTTCCAGTTATTTTTTATAACACCTGCCATGTCATTGATACTGAAAAATGACAAATGAATTACAATAAAGAAAACCATAGACCAATGTTCCTTGAAAACACAAGAGAAGTTATAAATAAAATTTTAGCAAATCAAATTTGTCCAGTTAACAAATATATTTAAAAATTCATTTTATTTAGAACTGCTCCATATCACAATATCTCCTATAATTTATTAGAGCAATAAGTTACAAAGGGGAAAAGTTTATGAATATCATTCTGTTGTCAAAATATGTGATACAGTTCAGTGATCATTCATGATTAAAAAACTATAAAATGGAATAGAGGAATATATAGAGAGTCTAATAATATTTTCCTCAAAATGATAGCCTATATCATACAAAATAGTAATATATCAGAATCATCCCATCAAGGTTAAGACATTAAAGTTAAGAACAAGATAAAGATATACCATAACTATTAATAATTGGGCAAGAAAAATATATTTGAAATAAATACATCTGAAGAGAAAAAAGTTTTGTTTGCTAATAGTTATTGTATATCAATAATTAGTCAGAAAACAACTACAAGTAATAAGAAAGGTAAATATACATTTACTTTTTTAATCTCCCCAGATATTAAGTTTTCAGTTTGAAATTAGCCTTAGATAATGAAAAGGAATTTTAAAACTATCTGGACATACTTTGGTAACATACCAGATAAAATTAGCACACAAGTGTGCAGTACTCAAAATTACCAACTTTGGACTATCTGGGAAGGGAGATGTGCTCAATCAGAAACACACAGACAAGCTGGGTGTGGTGGCATACGCTTGTAATCCCAGTATTTGGGAGGCTGAGACAGGAGGATCCGAGTTCAAGGCCACCCTCAGCTACCTAGTGAGGCACTCCGCAACTTAGTGAGACCCGGTTTCAAAATAAAGAATAAAAAATGGGGCTGGGGGTGTAGCTCGGAGGTAGAATGCCCCT
>PVLC010028165.1:6156-21363 GCA_004027655.1 Graphiurus murinus
AAAAAAAAAAAAAAAAAAAAAAAAAAAAAAAAAAAAAAAAAAAAAAACTGTACTGCCAGAAACACATCTAAGGATGTTCAGGAGCACTTCAACCCAAGGTCACCAATCAGACCCTCACAAGAATATTTTCTCTGTGTCACTTTTTGGACAAGAGCATGAGCAGATCCATCCATCCATCTGATAAATATTTGTGGAATCTCTGTTCCCATTACTGCCTGGGGCCCTAGGAATTCAGAAATGAAGTCATGGAGTCCTGCCCTCAGGATCTCCCAGTTTGGTAGAAGAATAGATGGAGACAGAAAACCACAATACAATACAAAAATGACCCCCCAGAAAGGGGGGTCCTACAAACTCCTGGGAGAGTTTAGTCTTCACCAAAGAGAACCCTTAACATAAGTCTGGAAGGAAGAATAATCATTTATCAGGCAAATAAGGAAACACAGTCCTTGCAAGGTCTCCATGAGGCTACTCGAGGTGATATAGCTAGTAAGCTTCAGTTAGGATCGAAACCCAGGCAATGTGGGGGACAGGCAGAGGCCATGACCAGGTGACCAAGTCTCCAGAGAATAAGGGGAAAGAACTAGGATATAAATAACTAGATGACAGTGACTAACAGTGATGAGGAGGGGGTGGACCTTGGGTGTGGCCCATCTGGATAGCAGAAGCTTCCAAGGAGGTGTTTTTTAGAGGGTGGATAAATGGTCTGGCAACAGCAATGATAACCAGGAGAAAGTGGACCCCATTTTCTGGCCTATGGAACAAGCCCCCATCTCAAAAGAGTGTAGCAAAAGGCTGGATTGGAGACAGTGGACCAGAATGATAGCCATGTGGACCAAATTATGGCAAAGTGGGTTTGTGGCCAGAACAGAAGGTTATGAGCAGTGCTCTGGTGAGGTGTCTTCAGGCACAGCTCCAGTGTGTTAGATGGTGGTGTTTGACCTGAGCATGGAGGGACAGTGGTGTCTGAAATGATGAACAGGACCAGTCATCTGAGATTCTGTCCTGCAGGATCTGGAGAAGATAGTGGGGGCAGAAAGGGGGTTGGGCAGCAGGATGGGGCAGAGTGGCAGCAGACTGTCTTGTGGTCATCAGAGGAATCTTTCCATACCCCACTCAGCCCACACAATCCCTCTGCCTAAGCTCCATTGCATTCAGGGCAACCCCAATCCTGGTGTCATAGAACATAAGCTGATATTGAACACTCAGGGTCTGGGGGCCTAGCTAAGTGGCAGAGCATTTACCTAGCATGTATTCTTTTGTATATATGATTACTTCCCAATTTTCTTTGTGTGTGTGGTACTAGCGAATGAACCCAGGGCCATTCTGCCTTTGAGCTATACTCCTAGCCCTACTTTATTTTTTAGCTTGAAACAGGATCTCACTAAGTTGCAGAGAGCCTTGCTAAGTTATTTTCCAATTTAAAAAACAATCAAAGACAGACATGGTGGCACACACCTCTAATCTAGTACATGGGGAGGCTGACGTTCAAGACTAGCCTCAGGAATTTAGTGAAACCCTGTTTCAAAATAAAAACTTAGAGCCGGGCGTGGTGGTGCACGCTTATAATCCCAGCATTTGGGAGGCTGAGACCAGAGGATCCGGATTCACTGTCAGCCTCAGCTACCTAGTGAGGCACTGTTTCAAAATAAAGAATAAAAAATAGGGCTGGGGGTATAGCTTGAAGGTAGAATGCCCCTGAGTTCAATCCCCAGTACCACAAAAAATAAATAAATAAATAAATAAATAAATAAATAAATAAATAAATAAATAAATAAAAATAAAAACTTAAAAATGGCTGAGGTTTAAATCAGAGGTAGAATAAGGAAAAAAACCCCACCAGAACAAAACAAAGAACAATTAGAGGTATCCTATATACACTAAGGAAAATCCCTGATGGCCCTGGGTTCCATCTCTAGTACAATAATAAAATAAAATACAAAAACAAAATTGAACAGTCAACTCAGACTTACACAAACAAACTTTTGTAAAACCCAGTTTTGGTGAGGCACAGAGTAGTCCAGGTAGGAGGAAGTACTGGAAGCACACCTGCTAGATTCTCTCATCTCACCTCAGGTTCCTGTCTCTCAGGCCACAAACTCATTCCTGGGGTGGGACTGTGGTGTAGAAATCACTTACCAATATTGATTTTCTAGTGCAGCATCTCTAGCCTCACTGGTAGTGAAGAGCAAAACTTAGCATAGCTCTGATAACCAGCCCTGTCCACCCTACAGAAAATCCAGGCAAGGATATAGTTCAGTGGGAGAACATTTGCCTAGCATACACAAAACCCTGGGTTCAGTCCCCAGCACTGAAAAAAAAAGCAGGGGGAGTTAAATTGGGCATGGTGGCACACATCTGTAATCTCAGTACTTAGGAGGCTGAGAAAGGAGGATTACAGGTTGAAGGATAGCCTCTGCAACTTAGCAAGGCCTCAGAAACTTAGTGAGACCTTATTTAAAACTAAAAAATAAAATAGGGCTAGGGGTGTAGATCAGAGGTAAAATGCCCCTGGGTTCAACCCCCAGTTCAATCCCCTCAAAAAGAGAGGGGGGATTGAGTTTTAGCTCAGTGGTAGACTATTTGCCTAGCCTGGACACTGCCCTGGTTTTAATCCCCGGCACTATAAAAAAAAGCCCACAAAGGGCTTGGGGTATAGCTAAGTGATAAAGCACTTGCCTAGCATACACAAGACCCCAGGATCAGTCCCTGGCACTGCAAAAAAAAAAAGAGGGGGTTGAGCCGGGCGTGGTGGCACACACTTGTAATCCCAGTACTTGGAAGGCTGAGACAGGAGGATCACAGATTCAAAGTCAGCCTTGGCAACTTAGTGAGACCCTGTTTCAAAATAAAAAATAAAAAATAGAGCTGGGGATGTAGCTCGGAGGTAGTATGCCCCTGGGTTCAATCCCCAGTTCCGAAAAGGGGGAGGGGCTTGGGAGTATAGATCAGTGGTAGTACACTTGCCTAGTATACACAAGGGCCTGAGTTCAATCCCCAGTACTACTAAAAAATAGAAAAGCAAAAGAAAGAAAATGCAGCTCTTATCAGTTGATCTCTGACATGCCCTAAAACATGTCAGCCTTTGTGTGTAACATTATCATTTCTTTGCCCAATGTTAGAGACAAGTTTACAGAGAACCAGTCACTTTCTCACACAGTGCCCCTGCAATTTGTGGCCCAATTTATAGCTGTCAATTTAGCATCCAGGACCTTGTCTTACCGACTCAACCAACTAGCCCTGAGGATAACTTAACATGTGTCAGGCAGACCACACAATGAACTTTCCTGAATGTTTATACATCTGATAGCTTTATATTGGGAAATAATCATACATACACAACAGTACATGAAATGCATATGTACAATTTAAAGAACTTTTTAAAAATTGACACTGATGTCTCTACAAAGTATTACTAGTACTTTAAAGGTCCCTCCAGCTGGACCTGGTGGCATACCTGTAATCCCAGTACTTGGGAGGCTGAGACAAAAAGATTGCAGATTCAAGGCCAGCTTCAGCAACTTAGCAAAGCCCTGTTTCTTTTTTTTTTTTTTTTTTTTTTGCGGTACTGGGATTGAACTCAGGGGCATTCTACCTCCGAGCTACACCCCTAGCCCTATTTTTTATTCTTTATTTTGAAACTGAGTCTCACTAAGTCGTGGAGTGCCTCACTAGGTAGCTGAGGCTGGCCGCGAACCCGGATCCTCCGGTCTCAGTCTCCCGAATGCTGGGATTACAAGCGTGCGCCACCATGCCCGGCTGCAAAGCCCTGTTTCAAAATAAAAATAGGTCTGGGAGTGTAGCTCAGAGGTAGAATGCCCTTGGGTTCAGTCTGCAGTCCAGAATTTTTTTTTTTTTTTTTTTTTTTTTTTTTTGGTGGTACTGGGGATTGAATCCAGGGGCATTCTACCTCTGAGCTACACCCTCAGTTGTATTTTATTCTTTATCTTGAAACAGGGTCTCACTGAGTTTTGGAGGGCCTCACTAAGTACCTGAGGTTGGCCATGAACCTGGATCCTCCAGTCTCAGCCTCCCAAGTACTGGGATTACAAGCGTGAGCCACCATGCCTGGTTCAGAAAATTTAAAAAATAAAAATAAACACTCCTCCATACCTCTTTCTGACCTCATGCCCCTCTTTCCATCTCCCACCTCCCTTAGCAATGAGACGTTACCACTACCCTGATTTTCAGGTTTATCATTCATGCATTTTCCTTCCTAGCTTTACCACTTATGTATGAATTCCTAAAAATATATCTTGTTTATTTTTGCAATTCATACAAATGGGATTCTACAGTATCTATTCTTTTGTGATTTATTTAGCTCAGCATTATGTTTCTGAGATTTATTCACGGAATTGTAACTTCGGTTCATTGATTTTCATTGCTATATGATATCCCGTTATATGACAGTTTCACAATTTATCCACTCTACCTTTAATGGATATCAGGTTGTTTCTAATTATTTTCCATTATGAACAAGACTACTGCAAACATTCTTATACATCTCCTGATGCACTTGGGTGAGAATACACACTTTCTTTCACACTCCTTCCTACCTTGCTTCAAGTCCATTTGTTTTTGTCTTAGGAATGCTTTCTCCTTTAGAAACAAACGAAGATTGCTAAGAGCAGAGAATGAGGCATGGAGCTACAGTTTACCTGCTAGTGACTCTTATGGTGGTTTGAGATGCAAGTTGAATGAGAGAGACATGTCATTCGGTGGCTGGGGACAAGCAAAGAGACACAGAGGGGCTCCCAGGGAGCTGGAGACTCACCCTGCACCGTGCCCCAAGGGTACTGCCTCGCCTTCATCATCTTGTTGCCAACCTTCAGCTCTTCCGTGCTACCAATGACAGCAAACGGCAGGTGCGCCTGTAACAGAAGGCCAAGGACTGCTCAGAATGCCAGAGGAAAGGCACAGAGCAGCCCACAATGTGACAGCTGTGCATCCAATGTCCCTCACTGCAGTCATAAACACCCATTAAGCTCCTGAACTGTTGAGGATAAGAGGCCTAGTCCTAGCCTCTGCTGGTCCAAAATTCATAATGCAAGATGATAATGACATGGCTGAATGTCATAAGAAACAAGGAGAGAGCCAGGCATGGCGGTGTACACTTGTAATCCCAGTACCTGGGAGGCTGAGACTGGAGGATCTGGGTTCGCGGCCAGCCTCAGCTACTTAGTGAGGCTCTCCCCAGCTTAGTGAGACCCTGTTTCAAAATAAAGAATAAAAATAGGACTGGGGGTGTAGCTCAGAGGTAGAATGCCCCTGGGTTCAATCTCCAGTACCACCACCACCACAACAACAACAAAACCCTGTTTCAAAAATAAAAATAAAATTGGGCTGGGGATGTAACTCAGAGGTAAAATGCCCCTGGGTTCAATCCCCAGTACCTCCAAAAAAAGGGGGGGGCAGAATAAGATACACTGATTAGCAAACTATTGGCTAGTCTTAATGGATGTATGAGAAGGTGGGTGAGCAGGAGGAAGGAGATGGATATTGACAGAGAGGATTAGGGAGAACTGTGAAGGCTGCTTTCATTGGCTCTCCCTTCACCCAGAGTATGAGAGCTACAAGAACACATACACCCTGAAACCACATGGCTGACTGAGCCATTATCTTTGTTCTCATCCTTCCCTGAAGTAAGAGTTCACAGTGATCCCTGGAGCCCACTGCTGGCTTCTATTTTAGGTACTATAAGGGAAACCAAGAAGTTAGCCAGATGCCTGTAATCCCAGTACTTGGGAGGCTGAGACAGGAGGACCACAGGTTTAAGGTAAGCATGCAGTAACTTAGTGAGACCCCGTTTCAAAATTTAAAAAATAAATAAGAGGGACTGGGGGTGAAACTCAGTGATAGAATGTCCCTGGGTTCAATCCCCAGTATCACACACACAAAAGTAGAATACACATTCCTTCACCCTCTGGAAGCTTACAGTGTTGTTGGGGAGGCCCAAATTATATATCTGAAATCATAGAAGACAATATGTGATCAAGGGCTCAAATGGATGGTCTGGCACCCCACACATAGTAGGTGCTTAATAAATGTTCCTTGAATGGCAGTGGTGGGGTTACAGGAAAGAGGAGAGAGAGACAGGCAAAGTACAGACAGGGATATGAGCTCTGTGCGTGCAGGAGAGATGAGGGACAGGGCCTGGCTGAAGTGGAGTCTTTGTGGTCAGAGAGGAGGAAGCAGTGTTCAGTTGGCAGTGTGGGACCTGGAAAATGCTCAGGGTGCCCCGTTCCACAGGGAGCTGGCCATCTAGTAAGAGTCATCCCTGAACCAGTCGTGGTGGCTCACGCCTGTAATTTTAGTACCTGGGAGACTGAGACAGGAAGATCACAGGTTCCAGGCCAGCATGGTAACCTAGCAAGGCCCTCAACAACTTAAGAGAGACCCTGATTTAAAAATAAGATAGGGCTGGGGGTGTTTCTCAAAGGTAGAATGCCCCTTGGTTTAATCCCCAGTACAAAAGAAAGGAAGGGAGGGAGGGAGGAAGGGGGAGAGGAAGACAAAGAGAGAGAGAGAGAAAGGAAGAAAGAGAAAAAAAGTGTCACCCCTGACCAAGTGAAGGGATGAATAAATGTTATTTACAAATCAGGTAAGCCCAGGCAGGGTTTTACACCAACAGGTAGAAAGTTCATTGGAGAGAGATTTCTTCACCTGCTGGTTAAACAAGCCAAGGTCTCAGATATTTTGAACCATTTATTTACTCTACCATTCTACAAATATTAACTGATTTCCGACTATGTGCTGGGCATTAAGAAGAACACAACTTTGAAGAAGAACAAACTCTGCCTCTAGAAAACGCACAGCATGCTGGCGGAAAAAGTCGTGCCAACAATGGTCAGACATTACCCCATTTTATTTTATTACCCCATTTTATAGATGAGAAAACTGACTTGGCAGCAGGCACACAGCAGTAAGGACAGAGCTAAGTGTGGAATCCAAGTCTTCCTGGGTTGTAAACTGAGGTTCAAGGGCAGGAGGAACACAAAAGTGAGAGCAACTAACTTCACAGAGAGTCAAAGAAAGCATCACAAAGTGGGGAGTAGCAATTATACTAACAGTATTAGCCAGTATGAAACTAGTATTAGCAATGTATTAAGCTCTATGCACTCTGGGCCAGGTGCTTAACATTGCATTGTATCATTGAATCTTTTCCTTCCTTTTTTTTTTTTTTTTTTGTTCTGGGGATTGAACCCAAGGACATTCTACCTCCAAGTTACATCCTCAGCCCTATTTTATTTTTTATTTGGAAAGAGGGTCTTGCTAAGTTGAAGAGGGCCTTGCTAAGTTGCTGAGGCTGTCCTCAAACCCGTGATCCTCCTGTCGCAGCCTCCCAAGTACTGGGATTATAGGTATGTGTCACCACTTTTGGCTGAATCTTTACAACAGTATGAGGTAGGTGGTCTTATTACCCCCATTTTATAGACGAGGAAACTGACTTGGCAGCAGGCACACAGCAGTAAGGGCAGAGCTAAGTGTGGAATCCAAGTCTTTCTGACTTCGATGCCCACCCCTTGCTTGCTTGCTGCTCTCACTATGGGATTCAAGCAGATGAGGTGAGCACTCTGAACCCTAGGGCCAGCTGGTTGTGCAAGGCCAGATTAAGAGCAGTTCAATTGTGGGAAACCCATAGCCAATCTGTTGCTTGTTTAATCTGCATGTTGATCTCTTAGTCAATCTTTCCTTTCCATTCTTTTCTAGCTCTGGACTCCAAGAATGTTCCTAAAGCAGAAAAACACAAGGGCTCAGTTCCAGGACAACCACAGCCCCCTGAGGCACTCGTCCAGTGGTTAACACCATGCCGCTCTTCCTCTGCCCTTTCCCTCTCATACTCAAGTCCCTTCCCACTCCACTGACCACCACTAAAACAGGGACACAGAAAAAGGTAAAGAGGAAGTCATGGATATGGGAGGTGGCTGTGAGTGGAGGCAGGAAGTGTTTCACCAATCCTGGTAGGTGAATGACCAACATGGCAATAGGGCATGGTACACTTGGGCATTTGGAGAGCCCCGAAAATGCCACCCAAGGGTCTGAGCATCTCCCACCTGTGCCAGCTGCCTTGGTAGGGGATCATCTGGGTACAGTTCACTCCCACTCAGGGACCCAAGAGATGTCAGGAGCATCACATCCACCCCATATACTTTCTCAGAAAATGTCTCCCCTGCAGAGACCCCAATCTTCAGCAAGATGACATGAGAGCCGAGGAGGAGCAATGACTACAGAGGGCTAGACTGTGGGAGGAGGTGAGAAAGAGAAACAGTTATATCATTCTCTCTCATCCTGCACTCTCAGCTCTATGTGATAGAGGAGGAAGGCGTGTGAAGTGGGAGGCACTTCTCTGGGCTCAAGAAGAATGAGGGGGAAAAAAAACCAAGGAGAAAATTAAGGCATAGAAAATGCCAGGCTTTTCTTGGACCTGTTATTTTTATCTTCAAGAGACCCTGCCATTCAGAATGACAGGGTCACTTGCTTCTCTTCTTCCTCAAACTGCTGTCCTTTCATTCTTCTAGCTTGCCTCCCACCCCAAAAACAGCCACATTCAGAGGCCTCGGGGAGTGGGAGTACATGCCTATAATCCTAGTACTTGCAAAGCTGAGACAGAGGATTACAGATTCAAGGCCAGCCTCAGCATTTTAGCAAGACTTTTGGCAACTTATCGAGACTCTGCTTCAAAACAAAAAGATAAAATATGGCTGGAGGTGTAGCCTGGAGGTAGAATGCCCCTGAGTTCAATTCCCATTAACACACACACAAACAAGTATATATCTGAGTTCTCCCATTTCAGTTGATTCTCACAACAGCCATAATTATATCCTCATTCCTGTCAGAGGGAACTGGGACACAGGGAGGTTAAAGGACACAAGTCACCCACCCAGGTTGCAAACCTCCATGTCCATGTGTTCAGAGGAAGCAGAAAGACTACAATACTTTGTCTGCCAGCCTCCCCCAGTAACCCAGGGTGGCCTGCGCTCTGCCTCCTGACTAGATGGCATCTGTTGGAATTCAGTACCACAAAGGAGGTATGGGGATTGAACCCAGAGGCATTCTGCCTCTGAGTTACACCCCCAGCCCTATTTTATTTTTTATTGTGAAACAGGGCTTCGCTAAATTGCTGAGGCTGGCCTCGAACCTGCAATCCTCCTGTAAGAGATGAGACCTTGGCTGGGCGTGGGCAGCATGGGCAACACTTCAATTTTTCAAGGGACACATTCTAACCATAGTGTTATATTTATTGTCTCGTGTTGACCTTAAATGCCTCTCAATACATTTTAAAGCGTTTGATGATTCAACTGGCAGGACTAAATGTATTCTCGTTCACTCACATTCTTTACACCTGGAGGACTAGATGAACGTTCTCCTTAGCCCAGAGAAATATTATCAGGATCTCATGTGCTGATAACAGCTTGATAGAACTTGGCTTCCGCCCAGAGCTCGCAGTGTTTCCTGGTCGGGGCTGGTTACGCTTGTCCCCATTTCAGGCTCCTACCAACAGTTGAACAAGAACACTGCCTAATTTACTTTCAACTCTTGCTATATGCAGACAATGGAAACAGCATTGCTGTCTCAAAAGGGATGGACTTGTTCCTCGGGATCTCCTTAGTCAGCCTTGTGACCTTATTGGCTAGTCATGAGCTCTCACTGAGCCCAAATGCCAAATGCCTCCGTAAAAAACAAACTCAAGACCTCACAAATGGCTCACCAGGGGCATTTAGTCCAATAATGGGGGCTATCCCTTGTTTCCTGACCATGGTTTGAGCCATTCAAAGAACGACATTAAGCCAGAGGCAATGAAGCATGCCTGTAATCCTACTTGGGAGTCTGAGACAGGAAGATTGCAGGTTGGCGGATAGCCTCAGCAACCTACTGAGACTCTCAGCAACCTAGTGAGACCCTGTTTCAAAACAAAAAATAAAATAGGGCTGAGGTGTAGCTCGGAGGTAGAATGAAATGCCTCTGGGTTCAATCTCGAATGCCACAATAAACAAATGAATAAATAAATGAAAATAAAAATGAAAAATATAAAGGGTTGGAGGTGTAGCTCAATGGTAGAACTCCCCTGGCTTCAATCCCCAGTATGACACACACACACACACACACACACACACACACACACACACACAAGAATAACATTAAATTTAAACAATAGATCGGGAGGATCCAGGTTCGCGGCCAGCCTCAGCTACCTAGTGAGGCACTCTGCAACTTAGTGAGACCCAGTTTCAAAATAAAGAATAAAAAGTAGGGCTGGGGGTATAGCTCAGAGGTAGAATGCCCCTGAGTTCAATCCCCAGTACCGCAAAAAAAAAAAAAAAAAAAATTTAAACAATAGAGCAAAATTTTGAGGGGAGTACTGAGGATTAAACCAAGGGCATTCTACCTCTGAGCCACACCTCTAGCACTTTTTTATTTGGAAACAGGGTCTCACTAAGTAGCTGAGGCTGGCCTTGAACCTGCAATCCTCCTGCCTCAGCCTCCTAAGTGCTGTGATTATAGGTGTGCACCACTGCACCCAACTAGCAATTTTAATATTAAAATCTACAACCTTCAGAGAAATTAGAGCATGAGATGAAAGCAGCCTGCAACAAAATATCTCTCCCTTCTCTAGTCCCCACAATCTGAAATAAGGTTTTACAGAGCCAGCCATAAGCCAAGAGGAGGCTGAGACCTCATTACTTTCATTCCTGCTATGAAAATCCCTAGTGGTGAGCAATAGGACTGGTGTATAGGCTTCTCTACTTAGGCAAAGGTGTCTTTCACTTCTTCCAATCTAGTTCCCATGACAATAGGCTGGGGTAGCTGGAATCAAATCCAGAACTGAAAAGCCAGCATGCATTCCTCCTGTCACCCAAGCCTAGGTCTGTGAGGATGCGGTGTCATACACAATGGCTTGCCCTGGAATTCTGAGTTCTTCTTTTTGTGGTGCTGGAGCCTGAAACCAGGGACATTCTACTTCTGAGCTACACCCTCAGCCTGATTTTATTCCTTATTTGGAAACAGAGTCTCCCTAAATTGCTGAGGGCCTTGATATATTGCTGAGGCTGGACTCGAACCTGTGATCCTTCTGTCTCAGCCTCCCAAGTACTGGGATTACAGGCATGTGCCACCACGCCCAGCTCTTTTTTTCTTTAGTATTTTTGGAGGGGGGGACTGAGGGATTGAACCCAGGGATGCTCTGCCACTAACCTACTTCCCCAGCCCATCTTATTTTTTATTCTTTTTTTTTTTGCGGTACTGGGGATTGAACCCAGGGGCATTTTACCTCCGAGCTACATCCCCAGCCCTATTTTTTTAGTCTTTATTTTGAAAAAGGGTCTCACTAAGTTGTGGAGGGCCTCACTAAGTAGTTGAGGCTTATTTTTTATTCTAACATAGGGTCTCACTAAATTACCCAGGCTGGCCTTAAACCTGAGATCTTCCTGCTTCAGTCTTCAAGTCACTGGGATTATGGGCATGCACCACCAAGCCCGGCCCCTAAGGACTTTTGACAATGATGTCCCATTATAGCAGTGACTCCTCCCTGGCTTTCTCCCACCACAGTGCATGTAACACAGAGGGTTCCCACATAGGCCCTTCCCTTGGGTCTGCCCTATTAAGGGCATATTAGCTATGAGGTCCCCTCTCTCTTTCCCACTCAAAAATGAGCAGTGGAATGCAAGGAAGTGAGTAGTGAGCAATCTTATAGAAAGAATCCTGAATCTGCTCAAATTTAGTGTGTAGAAGTGAAGATTGGCAAACTTTGGGCTGGTATGAGCAACAGAGGACTCACAAACCCCTTTGCAGCCGTAACAGCGTGGTTGAAAACTACTGCTTCCTCGCATGGGGCCTTTCCAACCTCAAGGTTTAACCTGCCAAAAGCTCAAGCCTGAGGCCAGAGCTGCGCTGACAACAGAGTCCAGGACCATTGTCATGCTGGATTCACACTGTAATGACACAGTTTCATGGGACACCTGGAGATTGCTGCGAAAGTGGAGGCCCTATTTGCTCTTAGCCAAGCCTGAAAACTGCTTGATGACTCAGAAAATCAGAGTTGGAACATATCAAGGGTAGCCAACATCCTAATGTGACTACAAGCTTCCAGACACCAATGCCAGAGACATTCAGACAACGCTTCTCTCCAGGCTCCCATTTTTCTGCAGGTTAGGCAACCAGCCAGGTTGGTTCATCCTAACAAAACCTGATTTCCACCACAACGCCCTGAGTGCTGGGCATGATGGCGCATGCCTGTAATCCTAGTATTCAGGAGGCTGAAACAGGAGGATTGCAGATTCGAGGTCAGCCTGAGAAACATAGTAAGACCCTCAGCAAACTTAGTGAGATCCTGTTTCAAAATATAAAATAAAGCCTGCCATGGTGATACACACTTATAATCCCAATACTTGGGAGGCTGAGACAGGAGGATTGCAGGTTCAAAGCCAGCCTCATCAACTTAAGTGAGGCCCTCTGCAATTTAGCAAGACCTTGTTTCTAAATTAAAAAAAAAAGAATAAAATGGGCTGAGGGTGTAGCTTGGATGTAGAATGCCTCTGGGTTCAACCCCCTGGACTACAAAAAATAAATAAATAAAACAGGTTAGAAGATTGGCTCAGAAGTAGCATGCCCCTGGGTTCAAACCAGTACCACAAACAAACAAAAATGCCCTGGTTGCTTGAGAGGACAAGCACTAATTTTTAATTTTTTTCTATGCCCACAGCTGGTCACAGAGAGTGAAGCCCCACCTACTGCAATCTACACAGCCTTACCCTGGAGCCTGACTCATCAAAGATGAAGAGGGATTTCTAACAACAAACCTGTCTCGGGTGTCCTGATGGGCAGGAAGTCAGGCAAGACCATGGCTAGCTGCTCTGCTACACTAATTCGCTGGCTGAGCCATAGGAAGTGGCAGCTGATGCAGTAATGATAATTTAGAGGGCAGCGGCAGTAGGAAAGTTGTCTATAAATGGTTTTTATTACAAGGCTTCTCTGAGTTTGACTATCCACAGGCATTATGTCATTAGGAAAAACTGATGCCTCTCAATAGAGAAAAAGAAATCTATTTCTGAAGCGAGGCTTTCCGAAAGCTATTAGCTGTCTCCTTGAAATCACAACATTGAAGCTTTCACAGCAATAGCATCAACACTTTGTAAAGAAGCTTGAGGAGATGTTTGACTCTCTGCCTTCTCTATTACTCATTCCTCTAGTAGGGAGAAGTCAGGGAGCAGAGAAAAGAGGATGGTTTTATTTAATTCATTCACACTTAATAAAGCAAAGTATCATCCTGATATCTAAAAATAACATCTCTCTAGTCACCAGCAAAATTGGAGGCTATATATCATTCTTCCTCCCAGGGGCAGAGGCTTGATTATCTGAGTTGATCCCTGATTCTCTGAAACCAGGCAACTTTTTCAGCCTTTCCATCTTTTGCTGCATCCATTGTTTTGGTCAGAGACAAAATCTGTTTGTTCACCTGTCCTGCAGTCCCAGAGGGCTGCCTGTCTTAGACCAGAGCAACAATCAAGGAGGGAAGCTGAAGGAGAGGGCTGAATTCCCCTCCTCACTCCACCTGGAGCCAGCCTTTGCCTTTCCCTCTGGATCTGGCTAGTAATCTCTGCATCTCTGAGGCTCTGCAGCAGCCATCACTAAAAGAAGGGAGGAGTGGTTTTGGTTCTGGATTCTCTCTCACAAATACATGACACACAGGCAATCAAGTCGACTACAGCCGAGTGCAGTGGTCCACACCTGGAATCCCAGTACTTAGGAGGCTGAAACAAGAGGATCAATCACAGGTTCAAGGCCAGCCTCAGCAACTTAGTGAGACCTGTTTCAAATTAAAAAAATAAAAAGAAGGTCTGGGGGTATAGTTCAGAGGTAGAATGCCCCTGGGTTCAATCTTCAGCACCATAAAAAAAAGGGAAAGAAAAGATACTTAGGAGGCTGAGACAGGAGGATCATAGGTTCGAGGTCAGCCTCAGCAACTGAGTGAGGTCCTCCACAACTTAGTAAGACCCTGTTTCAAAATAAAAGAATAAAATGGGGCTGGGGGTATAGCTCAGAGGTAGATTGCCCCTGGGTTCAATCCTCAGTACAAGAACAAAGAGTCGACTATAGCTGGATACAGTGGCTCACACCTACAAACCCAGCGACTTGGGAGGCTGAAGCAGGAGGAACAAAAGTTCAAGGCCAACCTTAGCAACTTAGCATGATCGAGTCTTGAAATAAAAATTCAAAAAGTTGAAGAGGGCATAGGACCAACATTTCAACACATAGGCACAGGTAAAAACGTTCTCAACAAGACCTCAAAAGCACAAGCAACCCTCAGGAAGATCAATACATGGGATTGCATTAAACTGAAGAGCTTTTGTGCAGCAAAGGAAACTATCAAGAACCTAAACAGAGAGCCTACAGAGTGGGAGAAGATTTTTGCCAGTTACTCTTCGGATAGAGGTCTAATATCTAGGATATACAAAGAACTCAAAAAAATCACAGCTAAGAAAGCAAATAACCCAATCAAAAAAATGGGCAAATGATCTAGGTAGACACTTCACAAAAGAAGAAATACAAGTGGCCAATAAATGTATGAGGAAATGTTCAACATCATTAGCAATCAGAGAGATGCAAATCAAAACTACCTTGAGATTTCACCTAACTCCAGTCAGAATGGCAATCATAAAAAACACGAACAACAACAACTGCTGGCAAGGATGTGGAGAAGTGGGAACTCTAATACACTGTTGGTGGGATTGCAAACTAGTGCAACCACTTTGGAAAACAGTATGGAGGATCCTCAGATGTATAGGAATGAACCTACCATATGATCCAGCAATACCCCTTCTGGGTATCTACCCAAAAGAATGGAAACCAAACTATCAGACCAATGTATATGTATCTATGTTTATAGCTACAGAATTTACAAGAAGCAGCCAAGATGTCCATCGACAGATGAATGGATTACAAAACTATGGGATATATACACAATGGAATTTTACTCAGCTATAAAGAAGAACAAAATCGCCGGGCGTGGTGGCGCACGCTTGTAATCCCAGCATTTGGGAGGCTGAGACCGGAGGATCTGGGTTCGCGGCCAGCCTCAGCTACCTAGTGAGGCACTCTGCAACTTGGTGAGACTTGGTTTCAAAATAAAGAATAAAAAATAGGACTGGGGGTGTAGCTCGGAGGTAGAATGCCCCTGAGTTCAATCCCTAGTACTGCAAAAAAAAAAAAAAA
>PVLC010028166.1:0-21263 GCA_004027655.1 Graphiurus murinus
GCGCCGGGCGTGGTGGCGCACGCTTGTAATCCCAGCATTTGGGAGGCTGAGACCGGAGGATCCGGGTTCGCGGCCAACCTCAGCTACCTAGTGAGGCACTCCGCAACTTAGTGAGACTCGGTTTCAAAATAAAGAATAAAAAAATAGGGCTGGGGGTGTAGCTCGGAGGTAGAATGCCCCTGAGTTCAATCCCCAGTACCGAAAAAAAAAAAAAAAAAAAAAAAGAAAATGTGAGGAACTAAGTGGCATGGATGCAGGTTCCGTCTTTGCTCAATATCACTGTCTTAGCTGAGGCCTCTGCTGCTCCTGCCACACAGGGCTGCAGGTGGCCTTCCCGCAGTCCCCTGCCCTCGCCGCCACCCTGCTCTTCTCCACAGCACTCATCAGCATCTGACGTGCTATTTGTTTTTATGTTGTTGTTGTTTAATGAAAGACTGGGAAGACGGGAATTTTAATGTTTTATTCATTGTTGTAGTTCTAGTGCCAAGAGCAAGTGCCCAGCTTATGGTACATACTCAAAAATTACCTGCTAAATGCAAGAACTAATAATCTGAATGAAAAGATCATTGTCTTAAAACTTTTTTTTTTTTTTTTTTTGCAGTACTGGGAGTTGAACTCAGGGCATTCTACCTCTGAGCTATACCCCCAGCCCTATTTTTTATTCTTTATTTTGAAACCGAGTCTCACTAAGTTGCGGAGTGTCTCACTAGGTAGCTGAGGCTGGCCGCGAACCCAGATCCTCCGGTCTCAGCCTCCCGAATGCTGGGATTACAAGCATGCGTCACCACGCCTGGCTAGTTTGTGTTCTTTTAAACACATTTCTTAAGTGCAGGTTTCTATTTCATTAGTGGCAGAAACATCCTTTCCTTGAGATCCTCCAGGTAGAAATTATATTAACACTCAACCCCAGTTCTATTAATGAGATTTTAGAAAAATATCCTAACACTTTAGAAGTTAATTTTTACACACAAAAATAGGTGAAGTTTTTTAGTTAGTGTGGAGGGCAAGAGTAAACAGTTGACTCACTTTTACTTTTAATCATATGGTTTACACACACAGCCAGGCATACTGTAGGAGGTACCTGAATGAACGTGGCCAGTAAAACACAGCTCATCTCCTGCTCCAGGATGGTCTTGTTCTGAAGGTTGTTGTAACAAGCAGCGATGAGTGAAGGGAACAACACTTTGATCAGCCGTGGGTCACTGAAGTACTGGAAGGGCAACTGGCAGAGCTTCTGCAGCACAGTGGGGTGGCGGCCCGATTGCACAATCACCTGCAGCAGAAGAGCAGCTTGGTCAGCCCAGGTCAGCTAGGCTGCAGAGAACAGGCTGATGGAGTGTGAAGAAAAGCAATGGCTAACTCCTTACCAAGGCTTAATAAAAGTGATTTTTTTTTTTTTTTTTGTGGTACTGGGGATTGAACCCAGGGGCGTTCTACCTCCAAGCTATATCGCCAGCCCTATTTTTTATTCTGTATTTTGAAACAGGGTCTCACTAAGTTGTGGAGGGTCTCACTAAGTAGCTAAGGCTGGCTGAGAACCTGCAATCCTCCTGTCTCAGCCTCCTAAGTACTGGGATTACAAGCATGTGCCACCATGTCCAACAAAAGTAATACTTGAAAAGAGCAGAAAATTGAAAACACCTCCTTTGCCAACTTAAAGAACAGGTTCCAAAAGTTCTGTAGCCATTTAAAAATAATTATTATCCATGACGAAAGATGCGGTTTCCACAGACAGAGGACACCTATGAAGGGATTCAGAAGACTCACTACTTTGACACAGCTCTCCCATACCCTCCCGGAAGCAGAGTCATCCTACTCTGTAAAACTTGCAAAGAGCTCACTCATAAGAAGTAGATTCTCACTGGGCGTGGTGGCACACGCTTGTAATCCCAGCATTCGGGAGGCTGAGACTGGAGGATCCGGGTTCGTGGCCAGCCTCAGCTACCTAGTGAGGCACTCCGCAACTTAGTGAGACCCTGTTTCAAAATAAAGAATAAGAAATAGGGCTTGGGGGTATAGCTCAGAGGTAGAACGCCCCTGAGTTCAATCCCCAGTACTGCAAAAAAAAAAAAAAAAAAAAAAAAAGAAGTAGATTCTCTTCCATAGCCCTGCCCACTTCAGTTTTTCAGTTTTCCCTTAACCTAGCTCACTGTCTATACTGGAGGTAGACAAATCAATTCCGTCTATAGGCAAGCCCTAGAAAGAAAAGGGGAACGATTGTAAGGGGAATGGGAATGGTTTCAGCAAGTACAGGCTCCATAAGGTCCTTCCTCCATACTTCTTATCTTTGTTTCTATCAGTGCCATGGACTCTAAAAAGAGAATTGTTTAGATAAATGAGACCGTTGTCTTAAAGCAGTGTAGGTTTACAACTGTGTACATTTTAAGAAATAGGGCAACACAATTAATGGGCTTGCAGGGAAGCCCTCCTAATTCATTTCCTAGGCCTACATGATAAACTAAGAAATGTCAAATCAGATCTGTTTCAAGTAACTTTGATTAGATAGTTCTAATATGAAAGAGCTGGGTGACCCAAAGACCACTTCATGGCATAGGAGGAAGCTCTGAGAAGGTTAGGAACACTGTAAAACCTAAGGTCAGGACTGTAAATTGTACTTGGAAAAACACAATTTTACAGGTACACACCCAGACAGGACTGCATTCAAATTAAAACCAGAAGGACAGAATGAAACAGCAGAGACAGGAGAAACATAAATTATAGGGATTTACAAGTTTTCAAAGTACTTTTAACAATACTTTAAGAACACACTCTCAGATGATAATGCAGTTTGGTTTAAGAACAAAATCAACAAAGTAATAGTTCACATATTTTTGTTCAATAGCTAAAATGACATCAAAAACCTTTCGAGAATGTTGATAGGGACTTGTTAATACCTTCAAATCCAAAAGGAATTTTAAAGACTTGCAGTATGTGACAATTCTGCACATGGCTGTGTGCTGCCATTTCTGACACTGGCTGAGAAAAATATGCCCTATCACTTACCTTATTGATAAAGCATTTACTTTAATCTGTAATTATTAGCTACATATTTTGTAACACAGCCAAATGGCCACCACTTGAGAATTTATAACAATGCCATTATTAATGTCTCTTTTTTTCTCTTTGGACAAAAATTAAGAACACTTTTTCCTTTGAAATTCCATTATTAAAATGCTATCATTGGAAGATTTGCTAATTGAAAAGCTATTAAATTGGCTAAACTGGCTGGCACCAGCACAGTGTTAACGCCTAGTTCCTGGTAAATTAGCAGAGAACATGAGAGTTTCATCAGAATTCATTCCAGTTGGCCTCCTGAAGCAGAGAATAGAGCTTATTATTTGCTGCCTGTTTATAGAATGAGTTTACAGACATCACCGACAGTGTAGTGAGATGACTTGACAGAGGCTGATACTCTTAAGACTGTGGATTGTATAAGATGCAAGTGGATATAGGAAGTTTGGTTACCTTGGGGCTAAGAAGTCCTGCTCATAGGACCAACATGACAGGACACAGCCAGATTATATAAAGAGACTATAAGGGCTGGGCTTGGCTGTGAGCCAGAGTAGGACATCTAATTGATAATGTCCTTTGAATCACATTTCAGATATTATGGGGGAGATGGGATTAGGAGGTACAGGAAGGGGACAACCTGTGACACAGACTTAGTGAGCTAATTCAGGTGGGCTTGCGGCAGGTAGCTGTTGTGGGCATGAACAGTCAGCTAAAGTAGCATATCCCTCTGGGGCAGGGAAGCAAGGCTTGGAGTGCAGACATCCTGACTTTTTTGCTCAGGGCCTCAAGCACCAAGAGGGCTTTTGACCAATGGGGAGGTGGGGGGCGGCGAGGGAAGAACTTGGTTTTGTATGAAGTACAGAGAGTACTCAGGGCTTTTTTAGAGCCATTCTTGGTCATTCTCTGGAGAGAGAAGCATGGGCAGCACAGGCTCCTTTGGACTTATAAGCAGAGGCCAGGGGAATAATTCCAGTCCCTGAAGGAGGGCACCTTTTACACAAATGCCCTGCGGAGTTATCACCTTTTTCTCTAGTATTATTGGCGAGGTTGGGGGAGGGATGGAAGGAGGGAGAGGCAGACCCCCATGACGACTCCTTCTTTGGAACCATCAATGATTCAGGAAGTAATAGCTTTAGAAAAAGGAGAGCTGCATCTTGGCAATGCACACTGCAGCCCGGTGGAAGGGCAGTCCAGGAGAAAAGAGCAATCTGGCTGCCAGGAAGCAAAAGGAATCTGGTTAAAAAAAGAAAAGAAAGAAAGCATCTGTGTAGACAAGTGGACATGCTGGTTTCTTTCATCTGCTGCTGGCCCTGGCCACCCACTAGGTCTCTGGCTCCAACCAGTGAGCACCAACTTTAGCAGACATTTACTGAGCGCCTCTTGTGCCAAGTGCCATACTAGTGCTGTAGGGACACACACAATGAAGAAAGTCACTTCCTTCAACACACGGGTGAAGATTCAACACTAGGGAGGATCGGATTTAGCTCTCAGGGAGATGAGGTAGGTACATAAGTGGCAATAATAAAAGAAGCCTGGGAAGGATAAGGTGCTTGGGGCCAAGGTCAGTGACTGCTCTCACCTTGGTGAAGTGGATGGCCACACTGAGAGGGGGGTTGCACCTTGACGGCTGGATTAGATCTGGGCACCTGGAAATCCTAAGTGGAAGAATTTCTGGTGGAGGGAAGAAGCTCACAGATTTAATATCCAGACAGTATTAGCTGGCTTGATTGCCATAATAAAGCACCATAGCCTGGGGGCTTAAGTAACAGAAATGGATTCCCCACGTCTCTGGAGACTGGAGGGGGGCCAGCATGGCCAGGGTCTGGTGAAGTCCTCTTCACCATGTGTTCCTATGACCTTTCTTCAGCAAGTACATGTAGAGAGAGAGAAAGAGAGAGATAGATAGATAGATAGATAGAGAGAGAGAGAGAGAGAGAGAGAGAGAGAGAGAGAGATATTTCTCTTCTGATTCTAAGGCCTCTGTCCTATGGATTAAGGCCCCTTATGGCCTCATTTAACCTTAATTATCTCCTAAAGCTCTATCTCCAAATATAGTCACATTGGGAGTTAAGGCTTTACTGTGAGTATTTTGGGAGAACATAGTTCAGTTCATGGCACAGCCCTGACTCTCCTATCACTCCAGCCAGAATGAGGCCCTTAGAAAGGTGCCATTGCTAATCAGGTGCATTTCAGAGTTGACTGGCTTTTCCTGGGCCAGTGTCTCTCAGGCTCATGGGTGACACTGACCTCAGGTAGCTGTGGACTCTTGGTTTGGTTCTGATCATGAACTGCTAATTTGAGCCTCAGGGTCTTTTCTATACAAGCAGGCCGATGGTAGCATTTAAGGTGTAGGTGAGGATTCAGTGAGACACTGTCTGTGCCCATAAAGTATAGAACAGTGTTAGTTATGAGGATCTGGCTGGTTTGCCAGCTCTGCTGCTCTGAGTCTTCTCCTGCCAGATGAGGACTGGATGCCCTGCCCAGTATGAGGCCTCACCAATGCCCTCCACCTCTCTTTACAGAAGGGCTGGCAGAGGCAGGCCCTACTCTGGCTGGGACTCAGAAAGCTTCATGACACCTGAGAAACCATTGCTGAAGTTTCTCCTTGGCCCTGCCTGCACAGGAGAAAGCTATGCAAACAGTGCTGGGGATGGCAGCCAGGACCTTGCGGTGGTAAAGTAGGAAATGCATTCTGACAGCTCTGAAAAGAAAATCCCAGCATAAGCACCATCCAAGCAACACAGGTAAGTGGTACAGGGAAATACAGGCTGAGCTTACTGTGTGTGTGTTTTGAGGCTCTTGTGCTAGACTTGTCAATCTGAGAACAGAGCAGGAAGAGCCAAAGTTAACAGGCTCGTATTGTGGACTCCTGATTCATACCCAGGATGAGCTTCCCTTGAAGCACTTAACTAAATCCTTAAGGCCAGGAAATCTTCCCAGGCGGTGCGGCCAGACACAGGCTTTCCTTTTCAACTCAAAGACACGGCAGCAGCTATCAGGTATCTGAATTATGTAGCCAAGTCTCAGTTTCAGAAGGTAGAAACTGTGTTTTTTACTATTGTGTCCCCTGCTCTGCTTGAGGGCTAGGTAGGCACAGAGGAGGTCCTTGTAGTTACCGGCATGAATGAAGCAAAGTGACAGAGGGCTCCGAGTTACCAACTCAGCCATGCCTTGTTGGAGAATCATCCCACATTATTCTTGTCAGGCTCAGAGACCTTTTTCGATTTGGAGGTCTCAATGGTGTTTATATCCTGTTGTCTTTCATCCATACAGCTAGTTCCTAAAGAATGGACTCTGTGAAACATTGTATCCTTCTCTAGAAGGAAGTTGGGAATGGCATCCCTAGGTGACAGGCACCAACTCAGGGATCCTTGGTCAGATTAAAAGTAGAGGTTGGGAGAGGATCCTCCCCGTCTTGTGGGTCTGGGTGGTACTAATGTCTCACATGTATGAGGAACTCAGGGTCTAGGACCCTGCACTGTCAGAACCTGAGCGACACGCAACACAGCACAAAGCCTGTCCCTGGTACAGAGCACCTGGAGGCTCGAAAGCCCCTCTACCATGTCATCTGAGTTGCCAAACTCTGAGGCGGGCAGGCGGGGATGATCATGGTCTTCTAAGGAGGAAACTCCTACTCAGAAAGTCCAAGAGACTTATCTCAGGTCCCTAGCCAGTTGGGATTGGGCCGAGGCTAAAACTCTGATGACTGGTTTCTTCTCACTTCCCAGTTCATCCGGACCTTGGCTTCACCAGACTTCCTGGGCAGAGAGGCTCTATCACCAGGCGTGAGCTCACTCTTGTGACTGGCTGTCAGTCAGCTTCTTGCACGATGTTGTCAGCACAGAGGAAGATGAGGATGGTATAGTGCCACTCTAAATAAATAGGCTAAACCAACCGACATACACAGATTAAACTAACACAAAAGGCCTTTCTCTAAAAACACATATTCTTCTTGGCTTGGTATCAAGTAATGAGTTCTTGGCTATGGGTGAGCTGTGTTGGGTTGGTCTCAAATTATTAGATCTAAGAACTTGAAAGGAACAAGTGGTGATGGGGCGAGACTCTCAGGAATCAACTACAGGAACACAGGACTCCAAAATGAACACTCTCTTGCAATGGCCATGTGGCTGGCTGCCTTCTAGAGTGGTCTTGATAGGTTGTGAGTGCCTGGAAACCTGGTTTTATATGCATATTTGGGAGATTTAAAATATATTTTAATGAAAACACTTTATTAATTTATCAATTAATTAATTAGTTAATTAATTAATTGCAGTACTGGGGGTTGAACCCAAGGGCATTCTACCTTTGAGCTACACTCCAGCCATATTTTTAATTCTTTATTTTAAAACAAGGTCTCACTAAGTTGTGGAGGGCCTTACTAAATAGCTGAGGCTGGCCACGAACCTGCCATTCTCCAGTCTCAGCCTCCCAAGTACTGGGATTATAAGTGTGCACCACCACACTCAGCTCTCCTCACCATCTTTAAATAAAAACTGTGTGTGTGTGTGTGTGTGTGTGTGTGTGTGTGTGTGTGTGTTCTTTCCTGGAAACTGAACTCAGGGTTTCACAATACTAGACAAGCACTCTACCACTGAGCTATACCTCTGGCCCCCTTTAAGGAAAATTTTTATTTTAGAGAGGGTCTCATTAAGTTGACAGACTTTGTCTTGAACTTGTGATCCTTCTGTTCAACCTCCTAAGTAGCTGAGATTACAGGCATGCTCAGAGGTAGAATACCCCTGGGTTCAATCTCTAGTGCCCCTCCACCCCTGCCCCCCATCAAAAACAACAACAACAACAAAGACAAAAGCCAGGCATGGTGGCACACGCTTGTAATCCCAGCATTTGGGAGGCTGAGACCGGAGGATCTGGGTTCTCGGCCAGCCTCAGCTACCTAGTGAGGCACTCTGCAACTTAGTGAGACCCTGTTTCAAAATAAAGAATAAAAAATAGGGCTGGGGGTATAGCTTGGAGGTAGAATGCCCCTGAGTTCAATCCCCAGTACCGCAAAAACAAAAACAAAAAAACAGGAAAAGAAAAAGTAAAGTGGATGTAAGGTACATTGTGGTCCTAAATCTGGCCTAGAAATGCAACAATCCTGGGAGAGTTTGCAGACTGCACATCTGTAAAATGGTGATTGTTCCACTTATTCCATAGCCTCCTAAGACCGTGGCTAGGAGGGCCCAGAGGGCATATGTTACATAACAGAAAATACCTTCATTCTCCTCTTCTCTAAAGGAGTCCCTTTAGGGCTCCTTTCCTCCAACTGTGACCACCTAAAATCCACCCAAAAGCCAGGAAGGGAGCAAGCAGCCTCTTCGCAGAGAGATTAGTTCATTCAACTAGTTGCTAAGCACCTCTTCTGGCCAAGCATGGGACAAGGCTCTGAGCAAATCAGAGACACGCTCATAGAATGTTCTCACAGAATCCAGACCAGTTACGCACAGGAAAGTTCTGCAAGCTCCAACTCAGTTTACCAATCCACATTTCAGAAGCAAGTCTAGTAAAACTGGGGTGTCTGGCCTCCAGGAAGCTTGAATCAGCAAATTAGAAAGGAGGCTGTTAGAGATAAATGGATAAAATGGCAAGAGGAAGAAACACCAGCTGACATGGCTAAGTGAAGGGATGGGAATCTAAATTACTTCAAGCAGAAGTGAGAATTCCAAAAGCTGTCTGGAACCATTTGAGGTAAGAGTAAATCTCTCTTTTTTGGGCTTGAGAGCAGGACTGTATTGTAAAGTATCTTGTTAGTTATCACAATCACCTTTACTTAGTGCTCTACCAGTTTTACAACTTGCTTCCACAAACATAATCCTCCTGTCCTAAAACTGTAATAGTTATTCATTTCTTAAGATATCGAATATATATATGAAATATAACTTGTTTATGAAAGCAGGAAGTATGAAATATTTCTTTAAAATCATTGAAAATAGTTAATGTTAAACTCAGTGTGTGTATGTGTGTTTGTGTGTGGTGTGGTGTGTGTGTGTGTGTGTGGTAATGGGAATTGAATCCAGGGGCATTCTACCTCTGAGCTACTCCTCTCAGCCCTATTTTTTATTTTGAAACAGGGTCTCACTAAGTTGCAGAGGGTCTTGCGAAGTTGTTGAGGCTGTCCTCTTGTCTCAGCCTCCCAAGTACTATCAAACTGTGTTTTAACATGTACAAAATTCATTTACATGGGAAGAGTTCATTCCCTGATCATATTAAAACCATGACACTAAATAACTAGAAAGAGGTTTTGTAGCAGTTTATTGCCCCCTACATATATATTAGTTACAGCTATAGTGTCCCATAGTAAAATCTCCAGCTGTCTAGACTTACCTATAAACCAAACAGAAACAAAGCAGGAAACAGTCGAGTTCTATTTTACCTATTTAAACTCTGAATCTACTGACTCTGATAACATCTAAGAGTGATCCTGAATTTTCTCCTTATTTAAGAGGACTCCATCAATGGTTTTAGGAAGCTCTATATTTTGTTTTACTTTTATTAGTTGTTTTTTCCCCAAGAAGGCCCTTTGTCAGTTTCTTAATACTTATGTCACTGGGACCTCAGTCCTGTATGTCACTGATGAGAAGACAGAATCATACCTGGCCTTGTTGCAGATACCTAACAGTTTAGGCAAAGACAGACCAATGTGAATCCCAGTCTTTTATTTAGTCTGTAGGGTATGTGCTGTGTGAGGACAGGGGCTGTATCCCTTCTATTCATTGGTAATAACTGAATAAATTAGCTTTGGTTCCCAAACCTGCCTCCTGGGGATTTGTACCTACCACACCAGAGCCCAGGGCCTATTCATCCCTATTCATCCCAGGGTTTCAAGGTCCTTAGATACTACTCTCTTTGAATTTGTTAAAGCAGCTGACTGGGTACTGCGGCAAGCACCTCATCTGATCCACTGGCCTCTTGGCACAATGGCACAGGCAGTCGGGTAGGTGGGGTCACAGCAGCTTCTTCCAGAACGCGATGAGAGCTGATCTGTCAAACCTAAGACCAAACCAGTTCTGTTGGTCAGTGTGGCGGGGTGAGTGGGTATGGAGCCAGACAGAAATAACACAAATAGTTAAGTCTCACCAGGATGAGATTCTTTATGTTTAAGAATTAATTCTTTATGCTTAAGAATTCCTGATTTGTTTTTTTTTTTTCTTTTCTTGTCAGAGACAAGATGTCCTCAACAGAGGGGCAAAAATAGGTGTCTAGACATCTAAATTCATTTAAAGAGACAGCCGAGAGTCTGTAAATCACTGGAACAAAAGATATTTTTCTAGCACAGCAGAAACAAAGTCATCCTTGCATTCCTCTCCACAAAACTGGCCCTGCTACAGGGCTGGAGAGGTGCGGCCAGGGCGGCCAGGCTCTGCAGGGCGCAGGCCACACAGCTCCTCACCTTGCTCTTGTCAAGTGTGTCCTATCTGGAGCCCAGGCCCAGAACAGAAGCAGTATGACAAGTGGGTCCTTGGAGCCAATGACCTCCATATCTCATATAAAGAAAATGGAATGCCCCAAGCATGCACACCTTATTTCTTTAATTTGATGCACTGGGGGATGGGGTAGGGAGTGGTGACTTTATTTTAATATCTCAGGAGAAAAAATTTGAAATGTCTGTCCACATATATAATCAATCAAAATTTGAGCAATGAAAGACAAATATTCCCTTGGCTAGCACTGCAAACAAATTCCTCTCCTCCCAAACTTGCTTCTCTGATAGGTTGAGATCAAATGCAGAGATGTTGGCAGACTGCATGGATGGGAGGCCTCTGAGCGGTAGCTTTCTCCTGGTGGTCCCAGTATTCACTGTTGTTTAGCAGCAGCAAAACATCGAGGAGTAAGAATGAGACACAGGGAAGAAGGGGGAGGAGGGAGGAAAGCAGGCAGGGCCCTTAGGAGAAGCTACAGCCAATTGTTGGGGACTCGGCCTTCCAAAGGCTTTGGAACCCAGGTGATCCTAGAGAAAGAGGGTTCTCTTTGTGTAGTGAGGGGTGAGCAGCTGTCCTGCCATCTCTCCAGAGAAATTGTAAGGGCCCCTGACCAGCTTCCTATGAGACATGGGCTGTGTGCAGGGTGCTGCCAGCAGAGGGTGGAAAAGGCTCTGCACAGGTTCCCTTTCTCTATTCCTGCCGGGGAGAGTAATGCTTCCAAACAAGGGGTGTCTGCTCGCAGCACTGGGCCTTCAGTGTGGATGCCAATCCCCACTTTCTCATTTTCCACTTACTGGAGTGAGCTTTGAGACATGCTTCAGCCGAGCAGCATGCAGAGGCTCCTCATTTCCTAGAGGCATCCCCAAGCCCTGGCCTCGCACACAGTTCCCAGGGCTCTGGCCCTGCCAGCCTCTTCAGTCTTAGCTCTTGTTCTTTTCCCTACACGCTGAGCTCCCGTCAGAACCAATGACTCTGCAGTCCTGGTGCCGCTAGGCTCTTTTACATTTCATGTTCTTTCCTCTGCATCCAATGTCTTTCCTAACTTGTTTCCAGTAAGTCTCTATTCCACTTCCAGGTACCAGTTGGAGAACTGCCTCCACTGTGAAACATTTCCAAAATGGATCCTCTAGCATAGATCTAGGTTTGTTTATCATCTGTTCCTCCCTCACCTCCAGAACATCAGCAATTTGAGGGCAGGGACTTTGTCCATTTTGCTTTCCATTATATTCTGGGTGTCTAAAATAGTGCCTGGCATGTTGCAAGCACTCATTACCTGTTTACTGAAAGAAGGAAAGAGTCTCAGCACTGACAGCACTGCCCCTGGGCTACAGACTCCACAAGGAGGTCTGGGTTGTATCCATTTTTGCATCTTCCAGCACATGATTTGACATGGGGTGGGCAGTTAGCTAAAGCTGATAAATGAGGGAAGAAATGAGTGATGAATACTTATGTGGACATAAAGCTCACGATACTGGCGTTCTCCCAAAGTCTCCTCCAGCCTTCTGTTCTAAGCTAGAGCCTTTTTCTTTCTTTCATGTTACTTATTCTGTGAGGAAGAGAGTTACTGTTTAAAAGAAGCATGATCTAAATTCTCACTGAACACCTCCTGCAGCACAAGAAGGTTGAGCTAGGTTATCTCAAACACTTGGCCAACCCTAAAAGTCACAGGCTGTATAATTTGCCAGGGATCATACCCAAAAGTGCTGTTTCTGGCGTGGTGGCACACACTTGTAATTCCAGTACTTGGGAGGCTGAGGCAGGAGGATTGCAGGATGGAGGCCATCCTTAGTAACTATGTGAGGCCCTTCACAACTTAGTGAAACCCTGTTTCAAAATAAAAAATAAAATAGAGCTGGGGGTATAGAAGTAGAATTCCCCTGGGTTCAATCCCCAGTGAAACACACACACACACACACACACACACACTGGCTTCCATTCTAATTTACATTTGAGAAAGATCCCTGTATAGAGCCCTGGCCTTGGGAATTATACAGGTTTACCCTGTCATCATAAATTTGAGGGACTACTCTATTTTGGAATTTCTATGTAGTTGCATTATCTGTGTCCCATATGCCATTGGTGTGTGTGTGTGTGTGTGTGTGTGTGTGTGTGTGTGTGTGTGTGTGAAAGTTGGTCATAGAAAACGCCAGATAATACTTTGGAGGCCTGGCGTCAGTAGCCTGGAACAAGTTCTTATCCTCTCTGGCCATGAGGGGAATTGGACTAGATGATCTCTGAAGGCCTGTGAATTTGCAGACATCATATAATCCTGCACGATGCCCACTCACATGTGGACATACTCTATGCTGCTTGTACAGCTACAGATACTACATTTAAATATGTTAAACCAAGCCAGGCATGGTGGTGCACGCCTATAATTTCAGTACTTAGAGGAGGCTAAGGAAGGTGTGTGGCCAGCCACAGAAACTTAGTGAGACTTTGTTAAAAAAAAATATAGGGCTCAGCTAGAGGTTGAATGCCCCTGGGTTTAATCCCCAGTACTACACCAATAAATATGATAAATCAATGAAGAGCTTAGAATATATACTTTTCTCAGAGAGAATGAAAAAGTCATTACATAAAATATGCCAACTTGAAATTCTCGACCAGTATCTCTTGTTTTCTAATCCAGCTTCTTTAAGAAGAGAACTGATCACTTACACACACACACACACACACACACACACACACACACACGAAAGATTATGTCCATTAGAGACTACTAGCTGGCAGGATATGTGTACGTATGGGGGCGGGGGGCAAGGTGGGCAGCTGGATGGACAATCTTTAGGAATACCTTAAAACACAAATGTCCCCAGTGGCTTTTGGACCCTGCTGACATAACTGGGGACAACTTTCCTCAGCATGGAGCGCTCTCCTGGGTGGTGTGAGAACAGCAGGGTTAACAAATGCAGAGTGCAGCTGATAGGCTTTCTGGTCATAATCTAACAGCTGCCAGAGACCATGGATGCATTCCACGCAGCATTTATGGGCTCGCCAGCACTAGTCTATGACAATTTTATTTAATCATAAAAATATAATAGTAGTCAAATCTTTTTGTAGTTTCAGTTTACTGCTTTCTCAAGTGAAATAAATGGTCTCTCAGATTTCTTCTGCTTTCATCTCTCTGCTCTAAGTATAGTAGGAGAAGGTTCCAATTAAGGCCCATTAAATGTTCACATTGATTCATGCGAGCCATTTTCTAGTTTCTCTTCCTAACGCCATCTCAGTGCACCTCTGAGTTATCTCTGTGGTGTGTTTTCAGTTTATCCACTGCCTATACAGAAGAGAATGATTTGGGTGTGAGGTCTTCCCCTTCTGCTTCTGCAGCTCAAGGTGCTGAGTGGAGACTCCTTCACTGCTGTCCAGATAAGCATATGCTCATCACCTGTCAGGTGTGTCCAGCTGAACCCGGCTTGCCCCTTGGGAAGGGAGCTGGCAGCTGGCCAGTGCCAGACTGATCCTCCCCAGGCCCCTTGGTGGCTATGCCAGAACAGCATCTTGAGTTTCTGTGGGGCATCTCAGAAACCCTGCAAGAGGAAGACTTCCTAGCACTTCTACATCTTTTGGGTCCACAGAGAAACCCTGCAGTCAGGGGATACACAGACCTTTCTCCAGTTTCTCAACAGATGGGGAAACATGCTCTGACAGCAGAGATGGCCGTTTAAGGTGGTATTAAGTGTCAAAGCTACCTGGAGTGGATACTTCAGGTTTTTCTCATTAAGAGCAGGGGATCTGAAAGCAGACAATGACAACAAAAGTTGCCATTTGTTCTGGGCCAGGGAATGTGATAATCACTAGATTAATGATCTAATTTACTTTGTATAACAACCCTATGAGGTGTTACTCATATGACCTGTATTTTATAGATGATCTCTATTTTATATACCTTACTGTGAAGGTAAGTGGTTTGTCCAGGATCACATAGAGCTTGGAAGTGGTATAGCTGGGACTGCCTGGCTCCAGAGCCCATGTTCCAACCGTTATCAAGCTACAAAAGCATACCATCAAAGCCTTAAAGGGAAGACCTGGCCAGGACTCCAACACACCAGGTTCTCTTACTAGGAGTGTGCATCTGATAGTAGACTGCATGTTCCCAAAGGAGCTACATGTGAAGAGATTTAACAAAAATATTTAAAAATACCCTCAAGATATTTGCTACTAAAATGAATAATATGATGATTTTATATCTTTAATTATAGATTTTCCCACTGTATACTCTGAGAACGGGACAAATCTGTCAAAAAGCTTTTTCTTAAACCAACTCATAATAAGTCAGAGTAGATTTAACGTGATAATGCTACCAAACCTGATTAGCAAAACACCTCAAAGGGCTGGGCTGTGAACACAAGCCTGCCTCTGCTTCCCTCACATACTGCTGTTGTTTCAACGATAGGACTGACCAAGCCTTAAATATGGCAGTTTCCTTTGGATCTCAAAGCTATTGGCTTCAGCAAAAAACCCAAACAAACAAACAAACAAAAACTAAAAATTCAAAAAACCAAACCCAAACAAAACTAAGACATTTACTTTACAATAGATTCAAAGATAAATAAATTATAGCACCAAAGAATGTTAGTCTAAAGTCAGTTCAGGAGACTGGTCAATAAAAAAGAAGTAATTCATCTTTCAAAATCTGGGGCCATTTCAACCTTTTTCGTAGAATCATACACAGGACGACTTGTATCATCTCAATATTTGATAGTCACTCAACACATATTTATTAGGTAACTTCTATGTGCCTAGCACTGTTGTAGGCAATGGCAACAAAGACCTGCCCTTAGCGTACTTCTGATTTAGTGGGGTAGGGAGACAAATGGAAAAAATAAAACAATAAATAAGGTCAAGGAGTAATATATGAACAAAGAAAAACTGAGCAGGGCAAAGGGAAAATAGTGACCATGGGGCTGGTAAACTATTTTAGGTACTGTGGTTAGGTACTCTATAAAAACATGATATCTGAGAAGAAACCCTTAGAAATGAGCCCCTCAAACCATCCTGACTTCTGAGGGAAAAAAACCCAGGTGAAAAGCAGCAAGGATGGTGGCTTGAGGTGAGAGATGTGCAAGGTGTGTCTGAGGAACATCCAGGAGGCCAGTGTGCCTAGAATGAAGTGTCTGTGATTACTGTACTTAGAAATGAGCCGGGAGTGGTGGTACACGTATGTAATCCCAGCATTGGGGAGGCTGAGACCGGAGGATCCAGGTTCACGACTAGCCTCAGCTACCTAGTGAGGCACTCTGCAACTTAGTGAGACCCTGTTTCAAAATAAAGAATAAAATATAGGTCTGGGGGATAGCTCGGAGGTAGAATGCCCCTGGGTTCAACCTCCAGTACGGCCAAAAAAAAAAAAAAAAACAAAAAAAAAAGAGAAATGAAAATGATTAAGTGTATGAGGATGTTGGTCTGGCCATGAATTCCTAATTCTTCATAGAATTATAAATTCACCCTCTACCATTGCTGGAAGAGCCCTTCAGAACATCCAGCCTAAAGAACACCCAGACAGAAAATTAAAGTCCAAAGAAGAGTAGTGACATGCACAGGGTCACACAGCCAAAAAGCTGTAAAATGATCTAGCCATCCTGACTGCTGCACTAGTACTTGTGCCATGATGGTGGGCTTTCTGTGACTGAGGCTCACATAAAATTTCCTATTTCAGATGTGTTTTCTCTGTGATCAAAAACTAGTTCTTTGTAGTCTATCTCAGAGGGATCTATTTTATTTTTTTGCAGTACTGGGGATGGAACCCAGGGGCATTCTACCTCCATGCTACACTCCCAGTCCCTATTTCTTATTCTTTATTTTAAAAACAGGGTCTCACTAAGTTGCGGAGGGCCTCACTAAGTAGCTAAGGCTGGCCGAGAACCCGGATCCTCCAGTCTCAGCCTCCCAAGTACAGGGATTACAAGTGTGCACTGCCATGCCTGGCTTCAGAGGAATCTATTAAAAAACTCCCTCCAAGCCAGGCATGGTGGTGAATGCCCATTATCCCAGTACTTAGGAGGCTGAGACAGGAGGAGGGCAGGTTCACAGCCAGCCTCAGCAACTTAGTGAGACCCTCTGCAACTTAGTGAGACCCTGTTTCCAAATAAATAAAACAGGGCTGAAAGGGTAGCTCAGAGGCAGAATGCCCCTAGGTTCAGTCCCCTGCACCACAAAAACAAAACAAAACAACAAATACCCTGAACTCCATACATGATTGGAAGACCAAAGCAGATTCAGAAAAATTAGATTTATCACTGGTCATGAGTTAACTTGGCCTTATATTCTTGTGTATCTTTGATACCCCAAGAGAAGATTCCCAAGTAAGCAAAGGATACCTGAGGTCTGGGCACACACCTGAATTCAGGTTCGAAGACTCAACTGCAGACTGATTCAAGGAGTTCATGTAGTACCTCCTTAACTACTACTGCATTAGCCTCAAGCAGGAGGCTCTAGGGGTCCCAGTGAATCCCACATCAGGAAGCAATCCCCTAACAATGGGAGAGAATGGTCCTTGTCCAATTAAGTGCTACAGTCTTACTGTTTTATTCCTAAGTACTCAGGCTTGAAAGGTGAGTGCAAGCTCCTCGGGTTAGCTGCCATCTACTCCAGTGGATTCCCTGGCAATGCAGCCACTGGGTCAAATAACCTCTCAGGTGGTTTGTGGAGTAAAAATATGTATCTAATAGGAGCATGTGCATTTTGTGCTAACCTTGTGTAGAGAAATTTATAAAAGGATGTGAGAAGTAAAAGGTCTTTTTATTTGGATTCTGTGAAGGTGGTGGCTTTTTTTTGCGTGTGTGTATGTGGTACTGAGGATTGAATCTAGGGGCATTCTTTCTCTGAGTTATACTCCCAGCCCTATTTTAGTTTTAATTTTAAAACAAGGTCTTCTTGCTAAATTGCTGAAGCTGGCCTTGAACCTGTGATCCTCCCATTTCAGTCTTCCAAGTACTGGGATTACAGGAGTGTACCACCACACCTGGCTGAAGGTGGTGACTTTCAATACAACTGGCCAAAATTGCTAACTGGAAAATGTCTCCATTCAAATACCAGTTATGTCACTCACTAGAAGTCTTAAATATTTAGGCAGAAGTTACTTTTTTATGTGGAACTAGGGATTGAACCTAGGAGTATTCTACCTCTAAGCTATACCCTTAACCCTATTTTATTTTTTATTTTGAAACAGGGTCTTGCTAAGTTGCTGAGGCTAGCCTTGAACCTGCAATCCTCCTGTCTCAGTCTCCCAAGTACTGGGATTATACACTTGTGCCACCACACCCAGCTGGCAGAAGTAATTTTTAAATAGGAAATTCTTTTTAATTTTTATTCTTTTTAAATAAAAAAATTATTTTTGTTCTACTTTTGGTCCTTAAGCCCCATACTTTGCATTGATGCAATAATATTGAGAGTAACTGGGTTCTAAAATAGTTATATTGTTGAAAATCTTGGGCTCTTCCTTAGACATGATGTATTTTTATTGTACAAAAGGAACTGTATCTGTCATATAAGAAAAGAAAATGCAGAAAGCTGAACACTCGTGTGAACACTTGCTGAAGAGCAAGCTGCCAACACTAGGAGAACAGAAAGGCCTTGGCTCCTGGAGTTTCCACTCTGAGCCCCCGCCACAGCAGTCTCCATGGACGGGATGTGGTTAGGTGAGTTTACCAAGTAGGTGTGACTTAGGATGGGTCATCTGCCTTTGAGAAAGACATAGAGAACAGTAGTAATGTTTGAGCAGGACTTAGGCCACCTCTGAAAATTCGAAAAGTTAGAATGGGATTCCGAAAAATTGCCACTTTTGTGTATTTGTGTACTGAGGAGTGACCTCAGGGCTTCCCACATGCTAGGTAAGTGCTCTACCACAGAGCTACACCCCCAGCCCAAATCGACACTGTGTGTACGTGTGTGTGTGTGTGCGCGTGTGTGTGCTTGTGCATGCGTGGGTGCTGGAGATTGGACACAGGGGTGCTCTATTTCTGAGCTACACTCTTAACTCTATTTCATTTTTTATTTTGAAAAAGTTTTTCTGAGTTGCTGAGATTCTTGCTGAGTTGCTGAGGGTCTTGCTAGGTTGCTGAGGCTGGCCTTCAACTTGTGATCCTCCTATTTCAGCCTTTCAAGTACTGAGATTATAGACTTGCATTACCATGCTCAGCTCCTAATTGCTACTCTTAAAACATAACTGGGTCTTCTGCACCTGCAGAAGAAATAAAACTAGGAAACTGTTCCTGTTTTTGTGTTCAGGGACATACCTGAGGTGAGCATAACATTCATTTTAGTAACGCTATGTCAAATTAAAATTTTTTTCTTTTTCTTTACTAAGTTATCAAATTACCTGGGAAAACACATGCCACATAGCCTCAGGCAGAACCTCACTGTCTAGCTTGCCTGCCTGTTTTGATGTACCTGCAAGTGATCAGGAGCCTTTGGCACAGAAGAGAGCTGATGATTACATGATCAGCGTGGACTTCACTACAGAGAAGCTAGGCAGGGCCAGTGGACTAGAGAGCCTTCCTTCCAGCTACCACAAGACTGCAACTCCCATAGCTGCAATCTATGGGGCCTTTCCAAATAAAACAGGCAGCCACTAACCAAAATGAATATGCAAAGGTGCTTATTCCCAATACAGTTAATAGGCAGGCAGTCAAAAAAACCTGTCATTTGAATTAATTTAATTATCAGACCACATTTAATTATCCAATACAAAATGTAAATAAAATGAAGGGCTGACAGCACATACTAATTATGTTCATTATAATAATTAAATGGGAAGGAATTTAGAAAGAGTCATGAAAGTGCCATAAATATAGGGAAGCTTCTTATTAAAACTACAACATTTTAATTAGAAACTGCAACCCTACAGGAAACAGATGATTGGTTCCATCAAGGATGGGGCATTACTTTTATTATCTAGGTGTCTATCTGAAATTATCCTTGGTATCATGGGGCTCAGCCCTTCCGGTTAATATACTAAGTGTTGGCAAATAAAAAATACCAATCCTTTATGCAGAGCAGTTACCTGATCAAACAGACTCAGGCTGCAGCAAGACCTAGGATCCCCAGTTTTATAAAGACAGAGCTGCTTCCCCAGTATGAAACTAACAGGCCCTGCAAATTAACATGACTTCTGACTAATGATACAGAAACACTAAGTGAACGATGCATCATAATTTTTCCCATGGATTTTCTTTGGATTTAGAGGAAGTGGCATCAGGCTAAAGAAGTTCACTTCCTAAGAAGTGGGTGGAAAGGGAGCACCAACTGGACTGCCAATGGCGAGGCTGGGCTCTGCTGGAGACCTTCCAGCATGGAGGCTCCTGCATCTGTGATGGAAGCTAGGCTGACAGCTCCAAACCGCACTCACCATGTTTCCTTAGCAAATGCTTACTTAGCGAATTACTGAATTTTGGTGGGAGTGAGTAGAAAGAGAATTTAATAAAACCAGTTTTTTAAATGAAGGCAAACAATCAGCTTTTTAATTATAAAAACTTCCCAACTATTCTGGATGTGAGCAGTTACCAACTCAGCAAGTTTGCGGCTATTTCCCATACCCTGCCCTGCCACACAGCCTGAACAGCATGGAGTCCAGCCCTGAGCCAGTGAGCACAGCCTTCCCGCGCAGGTGGAAAGACTGTGGTTGGAGATGGCATCACGGAGCAAGGCACCTGAGGACTCACCTGTAAGAAGCCTCTACTTGTAAGTGTCTGCCAATGGTTCGTTCCCCTGTATTCACATTGGGAGAGCAAAGGTATATTGGGCTTTTAATGATAAGCTGCCACAAAGTGGATGAGCAGCTCATTAAGCTGTCTGGTGATGACAGGATCTGGAGTGGGTAAGGAGGATCTGAAAACCACAGAAGGGCGTGGAGTCTCCATGGGCTCAGAATGCCATCTGTGGCTCCAATCTCAGCCTTTTAAATGTCACAGATTCACGGGGCTCACAGGGGAGATCATCTAGTACAACTTTCCTCCTTTTTATTTTAAAACTTTGTTTTACTGTGTAAGGTACACATAATGTATAATTTGCCTGTTTAAACATTTTTAACCCTACAATTCAGTAGCATTAAGTACATTCAATAACTTCTCTTTACAATCAAAGAGGGGAAAGAATGTATCTAAGATCACACAGCTAGTGGTAGAGTTGGAGCTAGAACCCAGGCCTTCTATTTTCTAAATTGTGGTCCATTTGAACTCACTTTATTTACACCTTCCTGGAATCTGTATGAGTCTCCTAAGCGAGGCACACACATGCCCCGAGACATCCACGTCAGCATTCACAGCGCTGAATGGCAGCTCCTCAGTATACTGTCTTGGCGAACAGGCATCGTCTTCTACACCCCACACCCTGACGAAGATACGCAATCATCGGTGAAATATCTGACTTTAAGCAATGTGAGGTGAACTGAAAAGCACACTGAGTTTGTTTTAGCAAGACCTGGGTTCTAGACCTAGTCTTTCACTGAATGTCTAGTTCACTGGGTCTAATTCACTTCTTAGAACTACGATTCCTTACCTCCTGAGGTAGGAATAATTCCTTAATTTACAACATACTGAAGTGCTAATGAAGTGTGAGAGACCACAGATGGGTAGGATAATATAAAGAACCCTGCAAATAGAAGGGGTTATACTTAAGAAATAGCATCTCTCCCGGGCGTGGTGGCGCACGCTTGTAATCCCAGCATTCGGGAGGCTGAGACCGGAGGATCCGGGTTCGCGGCCAGCCTCAGCTACCTAGTGAGGCACTCCGCAACTTAGTGAGACTCGGTTTCAAAATAAAGAATAAAAAATAGGGCTGGGGGTGTAGCTCGGAGGTAGAATGCCCCTGAGTTCAATCCCTAGTGCCACA